>JACEIK010001340.1:140781-155670 GCA_018107945.1 Datura stramonium
ATTGTTGTTTTGTCTTACGTTCTTACTTATGGTTGTTTTTATGATTGATCACCATGAAAACACACACGTTACACCTAGATAAAAGCTTGAGAAAGTAAACGTAGAAAAGAACAAAAGAATGTAGGGAGCAAGTTTTTATCTTACGATATAATTCGCGGTTAGGATAAGAAATTATACCTAATTTGCCTTGCTTGATTGATAAAACGGGATGATAATAAGAAATCAACTTAGAATTGTCACTCCACCACTCTAGGAAGTAGTTGTGAAGCTAAGTTTAGTTAAATGATTAGAGGTACAAAAGTCCCTTATCAAGAGCATACACCCCGTAAACCACGTTCCCATAATTGAATAGCCCACGAACTAGAATGTCACATCCCCGCTCAACGATGTAGTTGTGAGGCTAGTTTGTCGTGTTAAGAGGCTCCAAAGAACATGAACATTCAATTGTAATTATGTGAGACGACAATTGTTAATTCCATACTTAAACCATTACAAAGCGTAGTATCGCATGATTAAGTGGCCTTAGCTCTCGTTGCTGCTTGAATTACTTCAGAGTATTTATGTGACCACCCATAGACTTAATTAAACTTTATCGAGAAAGTCTATATCAACACTTGCGAAAGTTAATATCAGACTTGAACTTGATAATTAGCTAAATTGGTCCAGTCCCTGTGGGTTCTACATCCGGCTCTTAAAAAGGGCCACTGTATTACTTGTAAGACCACGTAAAAACTTGTGTGTGTGCTTGGGCGCAGTTGCAGCAAGACTTCACTACCATCGTGTGAGGTGTGTGGAGAAGGCCACGCTTACTTAAGTTGTCCACTTAACCCCAAATTTGTTTTTTTTTTGGACAACAAGGTTGTGGTGGAGGTTTTGTAGGTAACAACTATAAGTAGGGGTACAGGAACGCAGCGAATCCCTCATGGGGAGGGAACCACAATTACCAAATGCCTCAGAATACCTATCTGAGACCTCAGGGCTAGTAACTTAGTAGTGCACTTGAAGAATCAATGAAGCAGTGTATGGTGTGGCAAACCCAGGTGGTGAATGAGATGTAGAAGTCCATCCATGAGCCTTAAAGAAAAATGGGGCAATTGGCACTACAACAAGTGAATAGACCACAAGGGGCACTTCCATATAACACCGAGAAGAACCCCAAGGACAATATGAGCACAATCTCTTAGCGTAGTGGTAAAGATCTTGGTGAGATGATCCCCAGAGGAAAGTTTATGTGGAGTGGGTTGTGATGTCCCGATAGGAGGTCTGTGAGTCAAGTAACTCAAAGCCGAAGTTGGTAGAGACTAGACCATCCCCTCCAATTCCATAAAGGTTTATGAAGCAGAAGGAGGACTTAGCCAGTAAGAAATTTTGAGAGGTGTTTAAGTAGGTACATGTTAACTTACAATTTGTGGAGCTTTCATAGTATGTTCCAAAATATGCCAAGTATCTGAAGAACATTGTGGCTAATAAGAGTACCAGGCGAGACAAAAGTTGGACGCGATGGCGCTGTGCCACGCTAAGTGATCAGCACGACCATGCCCATGCCACGCCTGACATGCCATGCAACAACGCCCATGTTCTAGTTCGTTTCCGTGTTGAGGCCATATAACAGAGGCCATTGTCTGTGTCTAGGTCAGTGACACCGAGGGGGTCATCCACAGCCAAACTTCAACTTTGTATAAAAGGAACACTTGTTCATTTTATTATTTAATCACAGTATTAATTTGGAAAACATAAAGGAGCAAAGGGGGAATGACAAAAACTCTTCTAGTGTTCATTTATCTTTATTTCTTCCACTCTTGTATGTCATGAATTCAAACATTGTGATGGATTCGTGAACTAGCATGAGTCACTATAACTTTTTTTCTAGGGTTGAGGCTACATGACATGATTATATTAGCACAAATTCCACATGGTTCAAGTTTTCATTGATGTTTGTCTTGCATTCTTGTTATTATTTGTTTCAATACTTGATCACCATTGAAATAAATTGTTATTCTTAGGCAAACTCAAAAGAGAAAAACCTAGGATAGAACTAGGGATGAAGTTAGTTCAAGCCTTTAGGGCTGACTCACGGTTAGGATAGAAATATACCTAATTCGCCTCACTTGGTTCTAAAATGGGAAGATAGTTAGATGCCTAATTTGAAATTGTCATATCACCACTCTTTGATGTAGTTGTTAGGCCATGTTAGGGTAAATGGATAGAGTTTCAAAAGTCCATAACCAAGGGCATTAACCCTGTAAACCACTCCACATAGATAATTTTTCATATAAATTAGGTTGTGACATCCCCGCTCAACGATGTAGTTTTGAGGCTAATTCAATTTTGTTTAGAGGATAGAATGACCATGAATGTGGCAGCTATGTTGTGAGACAAAATATGAAAGAAAACACTTTAGCCGTTGTGAATTGAAGCTGTATATGAATGTTTGGACAGAACTCAAGATGTTTCTCATTATTGTTTTTCAACTAAAGTTATGATCACGCTTATATTTAGCAAATCTCAAATCTTGAAACTTTAGCACTTTTGAATTTTGAAGTGATACATAAACTTGTAATTCACTCAAATGTAGTCCTTGTATATTTGAAATCCAGTTCTTAAAGTGTCACTACATTACTTACACGACCGCGTGCTCCGGAGCGCAGTCAAGTTTTTGACATCATTGTTGAGGACTAGCAACATTTAGTGAATTTCTAGTTATTGTGTTATATTTATTTTTTCTTAAGTGTGAAAAATCATAGTCTTGGTCTGCTAATTTGTAGGTTACATGTTGGTGATTGAAACAAGGTGGCAAGGGATTCTATAACCGCTGGTGAAACCTCGCTCTGTTGATCAAAGAGGTTGTTACAACTGAGAAGGGAAGGTTCACTGTATATCCCATCTAGCTAGATTAACTGGGCGAGGTTTCACCGGCGGTTATGGAATCCAGAATAGTGTGCAAATGTTATACCTCGAAAGCCCTAAGATTAGAACTGGGATTTGAAGCAAAGAAAACAGGATTTTTTTGCACTAGGTCATAGGACGAGTCGCCCAGTGACCCATCAAGATGATCTTCTGGTTTCTGGGTCACCATGGGCATGACCACGAGTTGTGGTCAGCACCACGACTCGTTGAGTCAAACTTGGTCAAGGGTGAGGCGAAGGAATAAGAAAATAGGTAGTAAGGGCAATGAGAGATGACCACGAGTCATGGTCACTAGTACCTACTCGTTATGTCCCCCGTGATGAGTCCTAGTTAAATTTTGACAGTGTACTTGATGACTCCAGGCCACGAGTCGTGGCCAGTGACGACGACTCGTCCAATCCCTCGTTGGGACTGGCAGTCTATTTTTCCTGCAAATTTAGTAAGGGCTTTCTGTAATTTCTATTATCCTAAGGACTACATTACATTGTTTTAAGCTCTGAATAGTGAGTTTTAAGGAGGGTAAGTCCATTCTAAGCTATTCCTAATTCATGCATGAAAGTTTAGAAGTCTAGAGGGGTGATCAAGCTTAATCTCTCAAGGTTCTTCCTCAATTATTCCTTGGGCAATAAGAAAAGTTGTAGAATTAGATTATCTTAGGTATGTATGGTTATGAATGGGTGTTTGTTCACCCTCATGGGCAATCCCTCTCTAATTCATGAAAATTCTTATGTTTATTCTGTGGGGTTTTAACTCAATGCATGAATTCCCTAAGTTTCTACCATGGATATGATCTAAGCATGTTTCTATCATTGAATTGTGATTCATGGGCAAGTTTTACAATGTTTTCAATTATAAATCATGTTTTCAAGTTTTATAAATTATGATGCCTATTTATGAAAGTTCATGAAAGTTGAGATCTATGACGTATATACAAGTATGATGAGATATTTATGAGAAAAATTATTTTCAAGTTACCCATGTCTAAGATCATGTTTTCAAGTGAATCAAGTATTTTCAAGCTTGTTTATGTATTGGGCAAGCCCATATGTTCAAGTATAATTTATTATTTCAAAAATTATCTTTCCATATGGTTTTGGAGTCAAGACTCCTAATTATGTTCAGCTTGTGGCATGGTTTGAGCCAAGACTCCTCATATATGATTTAAGATTTTATATGTACATGATTATTCAGCTTCGTCAACAAACTATGGTCAACTTTGTTGTAAAATCATGGAGACCATATGCATGTTTTTAGAAGTAGCATCTAGAATCAAGTAGGCTAAGGGCCAGTCAACCCTGTGCCTCAGAACTACGCACCAACGTAGGTATGATCAGATTATTTGGGACCTCCTTCGGAGCTTTCCCCTACCCCAAGGGGTCTTCAGCGTGATATCAATATCATGGTAGCGTCCTTAGCCCTGGTAAGGCTTTTGACGGATCTGACCACTTGAGTGTGACAGTCAGGACCACGTAAGCTCTATCGTGGTATTATCTGTTATGTGACGAGTCTCCTATTATTTCTCGTGATTTCAGTTATGCATGTTTATCATTCATGAAATATATATATTTTTAAAAAGTCAGGTTTGGAACCCTAATCCTATGTAGCCTAAAAACAAAACCTCTCGTGTTCCTATTCGAGAACCATATCTCATTGCGGTTTTGACCCAATGTTCTATTTTTCTTATGATTATCAGTTTTCATCTTTGGGTCATTCGAATCAATTATGATATTAAGTTATGTTCAGATCATGATTCCAGAAAATAGCATGCAAGCCATACTCTCAGACTCTTATATTGATTATGTTTTATATTATGCATGTTTTAACTATTTTACTTATTTAAGCGTTTTTACTTACCTTGCATACTCGGTACATTCCACGTACTAACTGCATACTCTATGTTGTATCATTTCATGATACAGGATCCGACATCCAGACTCATCCCCACCATTAGCAAGTTTTAGGAGTTAGCATCCAATCTCAGTTGGTGAGTCCTTATCTACACAGGACCATTCCTTATCAGTTATCTTTGAATTTTTAGTTTTAAACTTAGAGAGTTAGTTGGGATCTTGTCCCATCAACTCATCAGAATTAGAGGTTTTTCAGACATAGTGTATAATCAACTTCTGATTTGTGTATGTTTTCTAATGATATGTTATGTTTAGACTTCCGATATGTTTATTATGTTTGATCTTCCGCTTTTATTGATTGAGTTAGATGTTGTGTTCATGCCTTTGGTTTACTTGGAGCCTCTCGGGGTTCCTTGTCCCATGTCTCGATCGGGGCCTATGTTCGGCTCGTGAAAAACTTTGTATCAAAGCATTAGTTTTAGAAGTATCCTAGGGTGTTTGAAAGCCGCATTAAGTAGAGTCTTTTTCATGGGCGTGAAGCGCGCCACAAATATGATGAAGAGGCTACGAGACATCTAGGGAATGTCCCTTCTTTCATGATCTATGTCATGCAGTGAAATGTCTCTCTATCCTTCTAACTTGTGCTATACGTATTTGAAGAATCATGACTCCCTGCAGAGTTAATGGGAGAAGAAATGGAAATGGAAATTGCCACGAGGATGGCAATGGAGATGGGCATCAACAGGCCCCACTAGCCCATGACCACCATGCATCGGAGTTAGTTGCCCATTTTGAATTCAGGGCAGCCATTCAGATGCTATCACAAGACTTGACCACCCAGGTCAATCAGAAAGCAATAGCGTATGTCCCTCATAAGGAGAATGCTGAGGCAGCACGGGTCAGAGATTTTTTATGGATGAACCCTCTAGAGTTTCTTGGGTCAAGGGTGGACGAGGATCCACATGAGTTTATTGAAGAGATTTTTAAGATTACCCAAATTATGGGGGTGACTGGGGAAGAGTGTGCTGATTTGGCCTCATATAAGTTGAAGGGGGTCGCACACTTTTGGTTCAAACAATGGGAGGATAGTAGGGAAGTTGGAGCAGGCCCTATCAGTTGGAATGAGTTCCATGTCGCTTTTCTAGATCGGTTATTCCCTTGCGACATGAGGGAACTAAAGGCGACCAAGTTTGTGAATCTAAAGAAGGGAAAATGATGGTGTAGGAGTATGCCTTAGAGTTCACTCGTCTATCCATGTACCCAACAAAGTTAGTGGTTGATCAGAGAACTCGAGTGAGCTGCTTTGTTCATGGAGTGGCAGATTACTTGGAAAAGGATAGCAGGACCGCCATGCTCCATCATGATATGGATTTTCCTAAGATAGAATTTTACACCCAGCAGACGGAGGCAGTGCACATGAGAGAGAGAGAGGCCAAGAGGACTAGAACAGACAGTTATGGGTTCTCTCAGCAGAGACCAGGTGGTTGGCACCGTACGTATTCTCACCAGAGATCGTCAGCCCCGGCGTCGTCAGCTATGAGTGTGCCATCAAGATCTAGTCATAAACAGAGAGGACGAGTATCAGGATCTAGAGCCTAGAGCAGCAGGCCCATAGATTCCAGTATCACTGTTTGCAACAGGTGTGGCCGGAGACACACAGGTTAGTGTTTGGCGTGTATAGGTTCTTGCTTCGGGTGCGGGAAGCCTTGACACATGCTTAGGTATTATCCAACAGCCAGGAAGGGTCATTATAGAGGCCGAGGCCCAACTTCTAGTTCAGCAGCCCCACCAGCACACCAAACATAGCAGGGGCAATCTACAAGCACAGGTGTCGTTAGTGCCAAACAGATTCTATGCCCTAGAATCCCGCCAAGAGCAGGAGGTCTCCCCAGATGTAGCCACTGGTATGTTGCGCGTTTTCCACCTTGATGTATGTGCTTTCTTAGATCTAGGGGCTACTTTGTCTTTTATGATGCCCTATGTTTCTAGTAGCTTCTGAGTCAGTCCCGAAATCCTATCAGAACCCTTCTAGGTCTCTACTCCAGTCAGTGATTTAGTTATAGCTCGACAGGTGTATAGAAATTACCCTGTCACAATTCTTCAGAAAATTACCTCAGCACATTTAGTAGAGTTAGCCATGACGGACTTTGATGTTATCCTCAGCATGGATTAGCTATTTGAATGTTATGGCTCAGTTAATTGTAGAACTCAGGCAGTAGAGTTCAAATTTTTGGGTGAGCCAATCCTAGAGTGGAAGTGTAGTTCAGTTATCCCTGTAGGTTGTTTCATTTCCTACCTTAAGGCCAGAAATATGATTTCCAAGGGTTGTATATACCATCTAGTTAGGGTTAAGGATGCTACATTCGAGACTCTTACTATCCAGTCAGTTCGAGTACTATGTGAAATCCAGAAGTCTTCCAAGATGATCTACCGGGAATCCCTCCCGAGAGGGAAATCGATTTTGGTATTGACCTTCTTCCCGATACACATCCTATATCTATTCCTTCCTACTAAATGGCTCCAGCCGAGCTAAAGAGTTGAAGGACCTTCTAGACAAGGGTTTCATCAGACCGAGCAAATCCCTATGGGGTGCACCAATTCATTTTGTCCGAAAGAAAGAGTGTTCTCTTAGTATGTGTATTAATTCTTGGCAATTGAACAAGATCACCATCAAGAATAGGTATCCACTTCCCAGAATTGATGATTTATTTGACAAGCTTTATGGTGCTAAGTGCTTTTCGAAGATAGACCTCAGATCCAGATACCATCAGCTCAAGGTTCGAGAGAGTGACATCCCGAATACAACCTTTGTGACGCGTTATAGTCATTATGTGTTTGTAGTTATGTCTTTTGGACTAACTGTCATGACCCAAAAGGACATGAAGAAACCATAGCATACGCATAGCATACGCATTGACTAACTAATTCAATATACATGAAGAAACATAGTTAAAAACTCAGTGGAAGTCTAACTTAACATAACAACAGAATTAAAATCTGAAGTTAAATACATGTCTAAGTCTGATAAGCCTCTAGTCTGGACAAGCTGATGGGAAACACCCTCAACTAGCTCAAAAATACTAAAACTGAAAATACATACAAGATAACTTAAAGTCTAGTCCTCGAAAGATGAGGACTCACCAATTTAGAAGGTTCTAACTTTGATAAGCGACGACGAACCGGGACAAATCTTAGAACCGGATCCTGCGTCATGAAACGATGCAGCATAGAAAGTATGCAGTCAGTACGTGGAATGTACTGAGTATGCAAGGTAAGTAAAACTTCTAGAGCAATATAAATCTTTCAAGAAAGTCATACATATAAAGTAAGCCTTTAAGGATAAGAAGAAGATCAGATGCATCATTATGAAATCATCCTTAATTTATACATTACATGCAGGGCTTTAGGACATCAAGACTGACTTGAATGACTCAAGCTGAAACGTAACATTTATATCAAAAGCTGAACAATGAGTCAAACCTTACCTCTTGAACATACATGCATGAATAAGTATCATAAGTGGTAAATATGCAAATCTGAATGATATAGACAGTGGGAGACTCGTCACTTAACCGACATACCACGATAGAGCTTACGTGGTCCCGACTATTACACCCTAGTGGGCAGAGCTGTCCAAAACCTTGTTAGGGCTAAGGACGCTACCATGACATCGATATCAAGATGAAGGGCCAATCGGGTCGGGGATAGCTCACAATGGAGGTCCAAATAATATAATAGAATCAACCTATGTTGGCGCGTAATTCTAGGGCATAGGGTTATCAACCCTTAGCCCACTCAGTGCTGGACTCTTCTCCAAAAATATGCAATGCTCTAAATCGTATAAATACGAAGCTCAACATCATCTAATGACGAATCTCAACATGAAATCATGCATAAACTCAACATCGAATGAAACAAAGCTCAACATTATCTATTGACAAAGCTCATTATGAAATCAGGCATATACTAGACATCATATAAATATGAAGCTTAACAATGTCATTTCGTCAAAGCTTAGGATAGAATCATGCATAGACTCATCATCATGTGAAGTGAAGCTTAACATTGTCCTTGACAATAATGTACATATCAATTAAGGATTTACGGATAGTGAAGGCTTTACTTTGAAACATACCACAAGCTAGAATTCATAATAAGTGTTAAAGGAAAATTTCATCTCAACCATGTGGTAAGCTCATGTCGGGGAAAATAACTATTTGGAGACATCATATGGGCATCACCCAAAGATCTACCATACTTGGGTCTATTTAATCTTCTTTGAAAACATTATCAAAATCATACGTAAGGTTGGAAACATTTCTTTCATCATTTATTCCATCATCATCACATTCTTCCACAACCACTTCTTTTATGAACTATCCACACATGGGCGTTTTAGATTCATTTTTTAGAAAAATAATTTTGTAAAAGAAATTAAGTTAGAATTAGCCCAATCTTGGTATATCATCAATATAAACTCAATTTAATCATACTCATGATTAGAGATGAAAGAATCATGCAATTGAATGAAACCCCATACTTGATTATTACAAACCAATCACAATTTGATAGGGAATGGGCATGGGTGTTGAAGAAAACACCCACTCATAGCCTTATATACCTGGGATTGAAGAATTCTAACTCTTCCTAATTGCCCAGCTGAGATTCCCATTGGAAACCTTGAGATTCACCTTGAACCCTCCCTTCACACCTTCAAACTTGCATGCATGAGAGTAATGGCTTAGAATAGGTTTTCCCTTGCTAAAAACCCACTAAAATGAGCTTAAAACGACATAGTATAGGTCTTAGAAACTTAGGAATTACGAAAAGACCCTTACTAAATTCGCGGGAAAACACTGCCAGGTGACCCTAACGGGTAACCTGACGATTCGTCAGGATAGGCAATGACTTGTCGAATCGCCCGTCAAGTACACTGGTCAACAGATCTGCTGAGTCTTGTAATGAGGAAGATAACGACTCGTGCCGCGAGACCACGACTCGTGGTCACCTTCCTTCATGTATACTACCTTAATTCCCAATAATAATCCACATGCTTGCTCAAGACTCTCCTCACGAGTAGTTGGGACTTACCACGACTCGTGGGGTCCCATCCGTTAAGTATACTTGATAAATCCTCCTTTAACATTCCAACTCCACCCCATGATTGACATGACTACTCATGGTGGCCGACCACGAGTCGATGATTCACTCGTGGGTACTTCGATCCCTTGATCACTCCAGACCTTCCCATGGGTCACTTGAAGACTCGTGGGGTCTTCTCACGAGTCGTTCAGTGACTCGTTCTGCAACTACTGTAACATTTTGCAGTTTTCTCCGATTCACTTCGAGGTCCGATTCTTTAATTCTTGGGGTATAACAATATCTCCCCCTTGGGAACATTTGTCCTCAAATGTTAGAAACAAGCAGGAAACAGAAACAAGCAATTATCATACTCCAACACTAATTATTTTAATCGAAATTTCACGGAATAACTACCTCCGAAAAGAACCACATAGTTGAACTAAATTCAGGTGTCACATACATTTATAATAACATAATTCAAACTTCCGCACATGAACTGAACTTGGAAACTAATTAGAGAATTAGGGCAAAAACTGATACCTCAAGTGGAAACTGAGCCAGTAGAGAACAAATGTGGGTATATAGTCATCATGTCCTCTTGGGCCTCCCACATAGCTCCCTCAACATGTAGATTCCTCCATAAAACCTTAACTGAAGCTACTTCTTTGTTCCTCAGCCTTCGAACTTGTCGATCCAAAATTTCAACCGGAATTTCTTCATAACTGAGGCTATCTTTCACAACAACGCTGTCTACTGGAACCACCAAGGCTGGATCACCCAAGCACTTCATCAAAAGTGATACATGGAACATGGGATGAACTGAAGTCAATTCTGAAGGCAAGTCCAACTCATATACCACCTTACTAACTCTTCTCACAACCCGGTAGAGGACAATATAGTGGGGACTGAGTTTACCTTTCTTAAATGAACGCCAAAATTGAGAAGTAAACTAAGTACCTCGGTCCAAAATAATAGACAAGGGCACTCCATGAAGCCAAACCAACTCCCGAATATACGTCTTAGCATAATCATCTGCTGAATCCGTGGTCTTGACCGGTAGAAAGTGTGCAGCATCGGTCAACCTGTCCACCACAACCCAAATGGAATCGTATTGCCGGCGTGTACGAGGTAGACCTATAATGAAGTCCATATTGATTTATTCCCACTTCCAAGTGGAAATGGTAATATCCTGAAGTATGCCTCCCGGTCTTTGATGCTAGACTTTCACTAGCTGACAGTTTGGACATTTCGCTATGAACTCCGCAATATCCTTCTTCATACCATCCTGCCAATTGATTTCTCGCAAATCCCAATACATTTTTGTGAATCTTAGATGAATAGAATACCTGGTACCGTGAGCCTCATGTAATATCAAAAATCTCAAATCATCCACATCTGGGACACATAGACGACCCTGATATCATAGCACCCCATCTCCCCCTTGGGAGAAAACCTCCACTTTTTGACTCAACACCGCCCCCTTCAGTTTCCTCAAATTTGGATCCTCATCTTGTCTAGATTTAACATCAACCACCAAGGACAATTCTGACCTATTATGTACAACAACACCACCATTGGTCGCGTTGATCAATCTAACTCCCAGCCTCGCAAGCCGGTGAACATCTTTCACCAATTCCTTCTTCCCCTCATCCACATGGGACACACTGTCCATTGAGAGTCTACTAAATGTATCTGCAACCACAATAGCCTTGCCTGGGTGGTAAAGGATACTCATTTCATAATCCTTAAGTAACTCCAACCACCTCCTTTGCCGAAGATTTAGATATTTCTGTGTGATTGAGAATAATTTAGAGCATGAGAGTGAAAAGTACTCTTATTCATAGCCTCACATACCTAGGTAAATATGGTTTACACACCCTCTTTAAAGCCTAAAGGAAATTGGACAGAATTTGGGGGAATTCTTCAAGCTTGATCTGCAAGGAAGAACTCTAACTTACATACATGGAATGGTAAGCCTAAAATAGGTTTATCACCTTTAAAACACTTCTAAATGAGCTTAAAACAACGTTGTTTAGGTCTTAGGAACATAGGAATTATGGAAAAGTCCTTAATAAATCTGCATAAAAAAGCTTACTGCCAGTCCCAACGAGGGACTGGACAACTCGTTACCTGAGGGGATGACTCGTTACCTGAGCAGATGACTCGTTGCCTACACCCGTTGTCAACACTAGAAAACATATCTCTTCTAGTCACACCACAAGGGCCACCATGACTCATGGTGCACACAATGACTCTTAGTGACCAAGTCGTGATGAACACTGCCCACATTTTCCACATTCATGCCAACCTCTAACCACGAGTACCCTAGCGACTTGTAGCTTTGACCACAAGTCGTGGCTTTTCTCGTGGTTAGCCCCCAAACCACAGAGATCATAGTCAACTGCCTACCACCTCATGAGTTACTTAAGAACTTTTGGGGTACCTCATAGGTCACTAAACAACTCGTCCTGTGACTTGGTGCTGAAATTCCTATTTTCTCCGTTTAAACTCTCAGGTTTTATCTTAGGGGTATTACAGTATCTCCCCCTTGGGAATGTTCATCCTTGAATATGGATAAACATACTGAAAAGATGAGAAATGAAATTGTCATACCAATTACGGAATATCTAAAGCTAAAAAGTAACGGAGTGACTGTCTCCGGACTGAAATACATTCCTGAACTGCATGCATGAATCACACATACATGCATTTACATGAACGAAACTGGGGCACATGAACTGAACATGAAACTGAATAGAGTACTAAGGAGGAAACTAATACCTAAAGCTGAAATTGAGCATGGAGGGAATAGATGCGGGTATTTATCCATCATATCTAATTTGGCTTCCTACGTAGCTCCCTCAACATGCTGGTTCCACCATAAAATCTTTACTGAAGCTACATCCTTGTTTCATACCTTTCGAACTTGAAGATTAAGTATTTCCACTAGAACTTCTTCATAGCTGAGGCTATCCTTCAATCCTACGCTCCACCGGGACAACCAAAGCCGGATCACCCATGCACTTCTTTAAAAGCGATACATGGAAAACTGGATGCACTAAAGCCAATTCTGAGGGCAACTCATACGCTACCTTGCCAACACACCTCATAATTTGATACGGGCCAATATAATGAGGACTGATTTTCCCTTTCTTTCTGAATCTCATCACTTCATTCATAGGAGACACCATCAGAAACACCCAACCATTAACTTCAAACTCAAGTTCTCTCCTTCTCACATCGGCATTGCACTTTTGAAGACTCTGACTATTTTCAACCTTTCTCTTATAAGTTCATCTTTTTCCATAGCCTCATGAACCGAATTTTTTCCTATCAACGTAGCTTCACCAACTTCGAACCAACCAATATGCGATCTATATCTCTGCCCATAAAGAGCCTCAAACGGAGCCATTTGAATTCTAGAATGGTAACTGTTGTTATATGGAAATTCAATGAGAGGCAAATGGTAATCCCAACTACCTTCAAAATCAATCATACATTCCCTCAACATATCCTCAAGTGTCTGAATGGTCCACTCAGCCTGACCATCTGTCTGCGGGTGAAAAGTGTGCTAAGCTTGACCTGAGTACCAAGTCTCTTCTGAAACGATCTCCAAATCTGGGAGGTAAATTGAGTACCTCTATCTAATATGATGGACAAGGGAACTACATGACTTTGAACAAACTACCAAATGTACAATTTGGCATAACCCTCCGCTGAATCGATAGTTCTGACTGGTAGAAAATGAGTTGCTTTAGTCAACCTGTATACAACCACCCAAATAGAGTAATACTGTCGACGAGTACGAGGAAAACCTATAATGAAGTCCACATTGATTTCCTCCCACTTCCAAGTAGGGATACAAATTTTTTAAGCACACCTCCGGGTCTTTTATGCTCTACTTTCACCTATTGACAATTCGGGCACTTAGCCACAAATGTCGCTATGTCTTTCTTCATCCCATTCAAATAATAGACTTCCCGTAGGTCACGATACATCTTGGTGGCACCTGGGTGTATAGAATATCTGGAACCATGAGCCTCGTGCAACATCCGATCTCTCAAATCATCAACACTCAGAACACAAAGACGACCCTTATATCGAAGCACACCATCTCCCCCTTAGGAGAAGACCTCTACCTTCTGATTCTGAATGGCTTCCTTCATCTTTACTAAGATAGGATCCTCTTATTGTCTAGATTTGACCTAGGTCACCAAAAAAGATTCTGATCCATTTTTAACAATGACACCACCATCCATCGAGTCAATAAGATGAACTCCTAGTCATGTAAGCCAATTCATATACTTCACTAACTGTTTCCTCTCCTCATCTACATGAGACACACTCTCCATAAAAAGTCTGCTAAAAGTGTCTGCCACCACATTGGCCTTTCCCGGATGATAAAGGACACTCATATCATAATCTTTAAGTAGCTCCAACCGCCTTCTCTAATGTATATTTAGATCCTTCTGGGTAAACATGTACTGAAGGCATTTGTGGTCCATATACATATCCATATGGACCCCGTACAGATAGTGTCTCCAAATATTCAATGCAAATACTACCGCCGCAACCTCGAGGTCGTGAGTTGGATTCCTCTTTTCATTGACTTTCAGCTGCCTGGAGGCATAGACTATGACCTTTCTGTGCTGCATTAATACACAACAAAGGCCAATCCTTGAGGCATTATAATATATCACAAACCCATTGGTGCCCTCAGGTAATGTTAACACTGGTGCTGATGTGAGTCGAGCATTCAACTCTTGAAACCTCTTATCACAGGCCTCCGACCATTGGAACTCCACTTTATTCTGGGTCAACTTAGTCAATGGATGAAAATCCTTCCACAAACCTTCGATGGTAACTAGCTACACCAATAAAATTCTTGATATCTGAAGGACTCACTAGTCTAGGAAAATTCTTCACCGCTTCTATCTTTTGATATCCACCTGTACACCCTAACTTGACACCACATGACAAAAAAATGCTACTAAGTCTAACCTACACTCACACTTGCTCAATTAAGCATACAACTGGCAATCCTTAAGAGTCC
>JACEIK010001340.1:210011-220365 GCA_018107945.1 Datura stramonium
GTACAATTTACATGAGAATGTACACACATTAGTAGACAAACAAGACAAAAGTTATACATTTGAGTATCGATTTGGCATATAAATATGCCCCTTATCACTATGCATATTTTTGGGAGTAGTTTCTAGCACCAAGTAGGCTAAAGGTCAGTCAACTCTATGCCTCAGAACTACGCGCCAATGTAGGTATGTTCAGATTATTTGGGACCTCCCTTGCGAGCTTCCCCCTGCCCCCAAGGGGCCTTCAACTTGATATCAATATCATGGTAGCGTCCTTAGCCTTGGAAAAGCTTTGGACAACTCTACCCACTTGAGTGTGATAGACGAGTCCATGTAAGCTCTATCGTGGTAATGTCAGTTATATGACGAGTCTCCCATTGTTCCTCATGATTTTAGTTATGCATGTACATCAGTCATGATATTATATTTTCAACAGGTTTGACCCAATATTCAGTTTTACTTATGATTATCAGTTTTTAGCTTTGGGTTATTCAATTCACTTATGTTCAGATCATGATTTCAGAAATAGCATGCAAGCCCTATTCTCAAAATATTATCTTGATTATGTTTTATAATATGCATGATTTATGATTTTTACTTACTTAGCGGTTTTACTTACCTTGCATACTCGGTACATTCCACGTACTAACCATATACTTTATGCTGTATCATTTCATGATACAGGTTTCGATATTCAGACTCAATCCCGCCGATAGCCAGATTCCCAGCATTAGTACTTCTTGATCAAAGTTGGTGAGTTCTTGTCTTTTGAGGGCCTTTCTGTTCATACATGTTCATTAATTTCAGTTTTTAGACTATAGTGAGTTAGTTGGGGTCTTGTCCAATCAACTCGTCAGTATTAGAGGCTTTTCGGACATAGTATGTATTCAACTTCAGACTTGTGTATGTATTTAGATATTATGTTTTGTTTAGACTTTCTCAATGTTAATCATGATGATCTTCCATATTATTTGAATGATTTAGATGTTATGTTCATGCCATGGGTCGACATGGAGCCTCTTGGGGTTCTTTATCTCGTGTTTTGATCCGGGCCTATGTTCGGGTCGTGACATTTGGGAGAGCCCTTGAACCTTCGTGTTCTAGAAAATATGGGGTATAACCCCTGAAATTCCACTTAAACATACTTTTTGATTCCCGTTATCCGCTGCAGCGGACCCGCTATGGTGGTCAGAAATCCGCTACAGGAGATCTGGCGATTACTTTCCCGGTCCATTATGGCGGAACTCCAACCGTCACCATGGTCTAGCTACAGCGGGAATTCTACCACTGCAATGGTCCCCCAAAACCATTAGCTCTCCAAAATCAATCACCTTTCACTATCTCACTCCACAACACTTCTTCTATCCACAATCTAGCCCCGTTAGAATGTTCTAGGTTCATTTCTCCTCGTAATAACATGCGGGTCGTTACAATACTCATAGGACTTTTTTATTCTATAAGTGATGAACCTTATGAAGAGCTTGATTATGGGCATGTAGAATATCAACTGCTAAAGCTTCTAAAAGGCAAGAGATACTTGGAAGGCAATTTGACATATGAATTACAAGAGCTTGGTATGATGTAGAATAACGTTTCCAAGTCCGTATGGTTGAATATGCTTGAGAAATAATTGCATTAATGTGTAGTGGATTGCCACTAACAACTGTTGAGATCATGTTTATCAAAAAATTATTGTGATCGCCTATGATTTTATTTTGTTACCCACTATTATTAGTTAGAGAGTTAGAGTTAAAGAGGAAGAAAGAAAAGGAAGATTTGGCATTTAAAAAAATAAAAGAAGTAAGAAAGAAAAACATTTTAAAAAAGAAGACAGAGGAAAAAAGTATGCTTTCACCAGTTATATTAAGTACACACAAAATGGATTAAAATTGGAAATCTAATATATTTGGATTTAAAGACTAATTTTTTTTTGGCAATTTGGTTTTTCGTTATTTTTAAGATTTGTATATTAGAAAAGATTATTTGTAAGCTTAATGAGAGGTGAATCATCACCGCGCAAAGCGCGAAAAGTTACCTAGTGTATCTATATAGAACTATAAATCTATATCTGTATAAGTATTTAATGTGATACATTGATATTAATGTCACATCCCAAATGACAGTGATTGGCAGTTATACCAACCCTCCGGTGGACGAACCAATGATTTCCGACAACTACCCCATCATCAACCATTAAAGAGGAAATAACACTTGCACTAAAATGAAATGAAATGTAATTTCTGAAAATTGTAATACCCAACTAAACCAAAACAACCAAATCTTATCGAGATCCACAAGTCATTGCACTTTAACGTCTAACTACAAGTCTAGGAATATGTAAACTGAAAAGGAATAGAAGCTGCAATGTACAAAGGAGAGACATCTTCAAAAGAGGAGTGAATCATTCCATTTCGCATCACTCACCTTTTAGAGGAACCACTACTATTTATAGGTGGGGACAAGAGGAGCTTCCTAGATCGTATTCTGCACTTAGAAAAGAAGTGCAGGAGTAGGGTCAGTACAAAATACGATATTGGTAGGCATCGTCAGCCGACCTTACATAATAACAAATAAGAATGGTAGCAATAATATAAAACCATTCCGGAACATCATACATAAGTACAATGACATATCAAGTACAATAACTCTTCACAGATGACAACTGGTCTGCTCATTGGATTGGGCCTTTCGCTGCAGCGGTCACTTGGCCGCTTCAACTGTCACATTTCTACTGCAGCAGACCCACTATAGTGGTCAGGGAACTACTACTGTGGATCCAATAGTTAATTCCTCGATTTGTTACGGTGAGTCTTCGATTGTCACCACGGTCTCGCTACAGCGGGAAATCTACCTCTGCAACGGTCACATGAAACCAGTAGCTCCCCTCAAAGACATATTTTAACACTTAGCTCAATTCACATCAATTCTCCTCAGATTGTTGCCTTTTTTTCGAGATTCCTAAGTTCGTTCCCCTCATAATGAAATGCATGTTGCTACATCAGATACAAATTAATACACCATTCATCCCCGAACGGTCTACATAAAAGCAAGAAAGAGAATGTACTACATTCTACAAATAATTGAGGATATTTGATCTGTATATTGACCTCGGTCTCCCTAGTGGCTTTCTCTATAGGACAATTCTTTCACTGGACCTTTACCATCATAATTTCCTTTGATCTCAGCTTTCGGACCTCCCTAGCCAATATTGCCACCGACTCTTTGTCCGACTCTTTCCCATAGGACAAGTTTTCATCTAGTAGCACAAAATCCTATTTGATAATATATGATCCATCCCCATGGTACTTCTTCAACATGGAAACATGGAAGGTTGGATGTACTCCTAACAGTCCTGGTGGTAAAGGCAGCTCATAAGCTACCTCTCTCACTCATCGGAGGATCATAAATGGTCCAATGTACCTTGGGCTAAGCTTTCCCGATTTACCAAACCTCATCACCCCTTTCATGGGAGATACTTTGAGCAGAACTTGTTCTCCCTCCATAAACTCCATATCTCGCACTTTCTTTTTTATGTATTATTTTTGTCTACTCTGAGCAGCTACTAGACGTTCTTGGATTGTCCGAAATTTCTCCAAGGATTCCTTCAGCAAACTAGTTCCCCAAGGTCACACCTCAAATGCATCAAACCAATAAATTGAAGACCTACATTTCCTCCTATACAAAGCTTCAAATGGCGCTATGCCAATGCTTGAGTTATAGCTGTTGTTATAGGAGAGCTTTTCCAAGGGTAGAAATTTATCCCAATGACCCCCAAAATCTATAACACAGGCCTAAAACATGTGCTCCAACACTTGGATTGTCCTTTCTGACTATTCATCTATCTAAGGATGAAAGGCTGTGCTTAAGTCCAACCTGGTGCCTAACTCTACCTGCAAGGTCCTCTAGAAATGAGAGGTGAACTGAGTACCCCTGTCAGACACAATCGACACCAGCATCCCATGCAACCGAATCACTTCCTTCACATACAGCTTGACCAACTTCTTAGTATTGTACGTCACTTGGACATGCAAGAAGTAAGCAGACTTGGTCAATCTATCCATAATTACCCAAATGGAGTCAAACTTTCCTAATATCTTTGGAAGACCAACTATAAAGTCCATCGCTATTCTCTCCCATTTCCATTCGCGGATAGGCATCTTCTGAAGTACTCCCCCAGGCTTATGGTGTTCGTATTTCACTTGCTGGAAATTCAAATATTGGAAAACATGCTCTACAATATCTCTATTCATCCTGCCTCACCAATAGTGCTGCTTCAAGTCATGGTACATTTTGGTGGCTCCAGGGTGAATGAGTACCTCGAGTTGTGAGCTTCTTCCAAAAGAGTCTTAATTAGTTCACTGACTCAGGGAACACACACGTGCCGCTTTATCCTCAGGACCTCTTTCCCATCTAGCACTACTTCCTTCGCTTTTCTCCGCAAGACCTTATCTCAGATTTTACCTAGCTTCTCATCCTTGAACTGTCTTGCCTTTATTTCCTCCAACAGAGATGACTTAGCCTCCATGTTAGCTAGTATACCACCTGTTTATGTCAATGATAGCATCAACAAACTATTTGCCAGAGTCTGAACTTCTCTAGCCATCGGCCACCGAGTAGCTTCTAGACGAGCTAAACTGCCCATGCTTGCTGCCTTCCGGCTCAATGAATCTTCCACTACATTAGCCTTCCCTGGGTGGTACAAGATGGTGACGTCATAGTCCTTGAGCAGATGCATCCACCTCCTCTACCTCAAATTGAGATCCTTCTGGGAAAACAGGTATTGTAGGTTGCAATGGTCAATGAATACCTCACAACGAGCTCTGTACAAGTAGTGCCTCCAGATTTTCAGGGCGAATACCATTGCTGCTAGCTCCAGGTCATGCGTGGGCTAATTCTTTTCATGCACCTTAAACACCATAAATAATAAGCAATGACATATCCTTCTTGCATTAACACAACACCCAACCCAGACCGTGAGGTATCATAATAAACAATGAAACTTTTACCTTCCACAGGTAATGCTAGGATAGGTACCGTGGTTAATAGAGCCTTGAGCTTCTAAAAACTTCCTTCATACTCCTCAGACCACTGGAAAGGTACATTCTTTTAGGTCAACTTTTTCAGTACCGAAGTAATGGATGCAAAACCCTTCACGAACCGATGGTAGTAGCTAGCCAATCCTACGAAACTTTGAATTTCAGTCACAGTAGGCCTAGCCTAGTTTCTGCCACCTCCACCTTCTATGGATCCACTTTGATTCCCTCCTTGGAGACCACATGCCCTAGAAAAGACACCGACTCCAACCAAAACTCATACTTAGAGAATTTGGCATGCATCTGCTTCTCCTTCAGCAACCCCAACACTATCCTCAAATGATTCTCATGCTCCTGCTTGGTCTTAGAATACCCCAACATATCTTCAATAAAAGCAATCACAAAGGAGTCTAAGTAAGGTTTGAAGATACCATTCATCAGGCACATGAATGCAGTTGGGGCATTAGTGAGTCCGAACGACATGACCAAGAACTTGTAATGCCCATACCTAGTCCGAAAGGCTATTTTGGGGATATTGTCAGCCCGAATCTTCAGTTGGTGATACCCCGACCTCAAGTCAATCTTTGAGAACACAGCCGCTCCTTGTAACTGATCAAATAAATCATCTATTCGAGGGAGAGGATACTTGTTTCAAATAGTAACCTTGTTCAACTAATGGTAATTAATGCACATACGCATGCTACCATCTTTCTTTTTCACAAACAAGACCGAAGTTCCTCTTAGAGAGAGACTCTGCCTAATAAAACCTTTACTAAGAAGCTCTTGCAACCTTTCCTTGAGTTCTCTCAACTTAGCTGGTGCCATTCACTACGGAGGAATAGAAATGGGTTGAGACCCTGGGTCTAAATCTATACAAAAATCAATATCTCAGTCCGACGGCATGCCAGGAAGATCTATAAGGAAAACCTCTAAAAACTCACAAACTACCGGGAGCAACTCTATGGAAGGACCCTTAGAACTAGTATCCCAAAACTACACTAGATATGCTAAAAAACCAGCTCTATCAACTTACAGAAACGAATATAAGAGATGAGTTTCTTAGGAGCAGGGTTACAATTCCCTTTCAACTCCAACCTGGACCATCCTGGGCCAGATATAGTGATGGTCTTAGCATGGCAATCTAGAATGACATGGTAAGGGGATAACCAGCTCATTCCCAGAATCACATCAAAATCAACCATGTCTAAGATCACTAAGTCTACTAGAGTGTCTGACCCCATGAAATCAACAATACAATCACGAACAACCCTATCAACCACCACAAAATCCCCAACAGGAGTATACACATGGATAGGAGTATCAAGCATATCATAAACAAGATCCAAACTTAATGCAAAATAAGCAAACACATAGGAAAATATAAAGCCCAGAGCAAACAACACAATAGTCATTTTGTCGGACACGAAGATCGTACTTGTAATAACAGCATCTGAAACCTCTACCTCGGGCCTACCAGGAAAAGAATAAAAGTGGGTCTAGTGACCTACCTACGAACTGAACCAGTTGGGATGTGCCACCCCTCTACTTGACTGGGTGCTACCCCTACCCACCTGGGTACCTCCTCTACTCGGCTAAGCACCACCTCTGAAGGCTAGATGACTACCTCGCCCAAGCTGTGAACGATCTTTGTTGTACTACCTCCTCTTTTGGTAGGGGAAGGAGCTCGAAGAGCTGGGTGCGGAATGATTTTTCTACCATGGACAAACCTGGGACACCATTGGTGAATGTAGCCATACTCCCCAAACTTGTGGCATACCTTCTCGATCACTGGCCTCTAAGCCAGAACCGCAGAAAAAGGACATGCCCCGAAGTCTGAACGAACAAGCTGAGTACCCCCGAATATACCTATTGGTCAAGGAGTGTTTTCTAATGGACCTCTGGCTGACACCCGCATAGCCGACTGAATAGGACGCCCAGATAAACCCTGCGGTACCAGAGTCCTAACAACAGGGCCACTATAGGAACCCATACTCCGAGCTTTCTTCTTGGCATTCTTTGCATACTCCTCCTGTTTCACTCCCTTTATATTCATCACATATTCAACCACCTCCTAAAAAGTTTTACCTGAGGAGACCATCTGGAGAGCTAATAAGTGGATACCCATATTTCGGCCTTTAATAAACTGCCTGATGCTCTCTTCCTTTATGGGTAGTAGGGGTAAAGCATACCTTGATAGTGAATGGAATCGGGCCTCTTAGGCTGCAATAAAAGAGCTTCCTTACTCTATGGTGGTGAACTCATTCCGTCTCCTATCTCTCAAGGTATGGGGTACATATTTCTCCAGAAATGTGGAGTAGAACTGGGTCCAAGTCAACGATTGTGACCCTGCTGGTCTGCACTCCATGAAATCCCTTCACCAGAGCTTTGCATCACCCATTAATTGGAAGGTGAAGAGCTCCACACCGTACTTCTCCACCACCCCCATCTTATGGATCCTCTCATGGCAGTGTATAATAAACTCATAGGCGTCCTCTGCCTTAGTCCCATAAAAAGTGGGAGGCTTCATCTTGGTGAACCTCTAGAATAAATCATGCTCCTCCCCTGTCGTTACAGGCCCAACCACCCACTGGGGAACATGACTGCCTCGAACATGTCATTAATGTAAGGAGCTATCACATTCGCATGTTGTATCCCTGATTACCGTCTGCAGGAGTTGCTGGAATTTCCCCATTACCCATGAGGCCACTTAGGAGGTTAAGAACTTGAGCCAAAATATCAAAGGATGCAGGTGTGGTAGGAACCTCTCTCAACGCTGGTACTTCCACCTCTACCGCCACCCTTTCTTGAGCTGCGGGCGGTACCGTTGATGCCGACCTCTCTTTTACAGGAGAAAGATTGCAAGTCCCTCCCCTGGTTGCGGTAGGCCTTCGCTCGCATCCTTAGCCCCTCCCTCTACCACAGACTGCTGATGTTGGCTCGGGTGCTGCTTCTCTAACTTCGTTAGCACGTGTTTTCACCATCTTTGGGAGAAAGAAATAAGAGTTGTTATATACCAATTTGGATCACCAAATACTAATTGAAATCAAGTAATCGCACGAAAGGAAAAAAGAAAGGAGTTTTCCTAAAGTCCTGCAGCTTCTCGAAGATAAGTTATGGACGTCTCCGCACTGACTCGCAAGACTCTAGTAGACCCATCTTTGTGCAATGATATTGATGAACCTAGGGCTCTAATACCAACATTTCACGACTCGAACAACCATGATTGACACCCACCTAACCCCCCGGTGGGTGAACCAATAATTCCCGAAAACTACCCATCATCAACCATTAAAGAGGAAATAACACTTGTAAATAAAATGAAATGAAATGTAATATTTGAAAATTGTAATACCCAACTAAACAAAAACAACCAAATCTTCCCAAGATCAAAAATTCATTGCACTTTAATGTCCAACTACAAGTCTAGGAATATGTAAACTAAAAAGAAATAGAAGTTGCAATGTCCGGAGGAGAGACATCTTCGAAGGAGGAGTTGATCAGCCCATTCCACGTCGCTCACCTTTCAGAGGAACCACTGCTATTTATAGGTGGAGACGAGAGGAGATTCCTGAATTGCATTTTGCACTCAGGAAAGAAGTGCAGGAGTAGGTTTAGTATAAAACACGGTACTAGTAGGAATCATCGGCTGACCTTACATAATAACATATAAGAATGGTAGCAATAATATAAAACCAGTCTCGAATGTCATACATAACTACAGTAACATATCAAGTACAATAGCTCTGCATAGGTGACAATCGGCCTGCTCACTAGATTGGGCCTTTCGCTGCAGCGGAGGCATTTACCTGTTACAGATATGATGCAATTTGATTCTCACTTGGCCGCTACAGCGGTCTCGCTGCAACGGAATAAGTTTCGTAGTAGCGATACTACTCGAGGCAGTAGCTCGACTTAGCTGCACCTTCATTAGTTCACAATTTTCATCCAATTCACACATTCTATATTTCATTCAGATATTACACCAGTTTTGACATAAATTAAAAAAACTCATCATAATATGTAGTTTGAAGCATTTCATCACAAAAAGGATGAACTCAACATCCATAATCATTAATCCATATCACACTTAGGATCTTTTCCACTTTTCACATTCAAGTTACAATTACAGGATCACCAATTTCACTCAACCACTTTGCAGATATTCATTCCAAGACTTTCAAAAGCTACACACACATAATAAAATAGAACAAATGGTGACATGTTGGGTATATGCCTCCGCCATATCACCATAACTACTCCGTCATGAATATAAATGTACACACATGCTAGAGGGTCTTATTTCCGCCCTTCCAATCATGACCTGTAGGAGACTCTAGAAATTCATATATTGTATCGGTGTGGTAGCCGTCCCACTCATATGTTCGTTCGAATGCTCCCCTAAGACATGAGCCACTCAACCAATATTGCTCTCCCGGATGCTCCCCTCAGGCATGAGCCTTTCATCTTAAGATATTATTACTATCCTCAACCATTCTCTTTCAACTGAATATATAGGATGAATTCGTTAAACACTTAGGATTTTACAATCTACTACCTCACTTTCATAAATACAAACCATCAAACATCTCAATAGCAATGCAAAGGAACTTTACTTAACCATTCAACATAATTTCATAATAGTTCACAGACCACATCATAAACACATTACTTCTATAGTTCATTCAACTATAAAGCTTCATAACAGGTAATGTCCACAGACCAATCACATATCATCATTGCAAAGAACATATTCCATTAAACAGGTTCTACTACCCTAAAACCATAACCTACCTCAATTTTTAGGTACGAAAGTCAGCTACTCCGCAGGAGCCTTGCCCTTTCTCAACAACTCGAAAAGTCTAATATCTACAACAACAATATAGAGTAATTTCATTAGTTACTCTTCAAATAAGGATCTTAAAAGTTCAAATCCTTCCTTTCAGGGCATTTTCAAAAGTAAAACCCTAATTTCACCTAGTTCTAGGTCTCAATTCCTGCGTAACCCACGTTCTCAAGAAAGTAAACCTTGGGGAATGATCAATACTCCTCAAACTTCTAATCAAACCACCCCCATTAACTACCCATTGTCACGCCCCGCCTTGGGGGTTATGACTGGCACCTGGTGCCCTATTAGGACCTGGACTCCTAGACTACTGTGCCTAAGCACATCTGGTGCCTGGCTGGCTCTAACTCAGATTCATGGAATCAACGGGCTATATAACGTCTGTAAGTACAGCCTCCGGCCGACTGGGCCTATAGCCACCTGTACTGTAACATCAGCTAACCAGAATCATTCTCATATAGGGAAACCTATGCGGGCCGAC
>JACEIK010001340.1:229199-259493 GCA_018107945.1 Datura stramonium
CATTCGTCGAATGCGACGCGCCGACTTGGCGCTTGTCCGATCTTTCCCCGGGCCTTTTCCTAGCATGTATGACATTCAAAAACTCTTAACCAACATGCGATTAGGCCATCTACGGGTCGAGAATTTACGGGGTGTAACACCCATGATCCAACCTTAGTCTATTAACCTAGGGTTTCTTAGCATTAGAAAACACCATTAAAAGCTACCCTATGATCCTAGGGTGTTGAGAAATTGAATGGGGGAAGGGATTAGCTAGAGACTTACCTTGGAGAAGAAGTTCAACAGCTCTGAGGGGAGAAATCGCATACAAAACTTCAACTTTTGTGTTTTGGAAATAACGGGGTATAACCCTAGAGGTTCCACTTAAACCCACTTTATGATTCCCATCGTTTGCTGCACCGGTCACATTTCCGCTGCAACGTACCCTTTATAGAGGTCAGGGAACCATTACAACAGATCCAATGGTTAATTCCTTGATTCGCTATGGTAGGACTCCAACCGTCACCACGGTCTCATTATAGCGGAAAATCTATCACTACACGATCCCTCAAAACCAGTAGCTCCCCCAAAAGCCATCTCTTAACACGTAGCTCATTTCACATCAATTCTCCTAAGATTTTTGCCTTTTTTCAAGAGTCCTAAGCCCCTTCCCCTCCTAACGACATGCGGGTCGTTACAATTAAGATATTAATTTAGTTTGCATCACTATTTAATTTTTTTAGATACATTGACAAGAATGTAAAAAAATAACTTTTTATCAATGTATCTATATAGAAATATATATAAAACCTGTGTCTATATTTAACTGAAGTTTAATTTTTGTATCAAAATTTCATATAATGAAAGTTACATCATTAGGTGTGTATGTAAGGAATGTGGATAATTTTTAAAGGCATCGAGTTTGAACGAGTCTCTATTGTTCAATATTAGAGAGTTCCACAACAAACATACATGTCCATTGAAGGATAATGTATTTTTCCAACGCCAACCAAGTAATGCGTTATGAGTGGTATAATTGCACCAAAGTATGAAAAACCATAAGAGGAAGTACATGCCAAGGGACATAATAGATGAAATGAAACTGGATCTTGGTGTTAATATTTCTTATATGAAGGCATAGCGTGCTAAGGAGAAAGTTATAAATATGCTGAGGGGTGACCCATCAGATTCATATAATAAATTGCTAAGTTACTTGTACATGTTAGATAAGGTGTATCCTAATTTGTATATTAGGATGCACAAGTCTCCTAATAATGAATTCATGTATCTGGTCATATCTCTACATGCATTCATTGTGGGATTTCACACCAATTATGATTGTGGATGGTAGTCACCTTAGGTCGAAACATAAGGGTACTTTTGTTTCTGCAAGCATGCTCGATGGAGCAGATGTCAAAAAAATCTATATATCTATATAAAGAAATACCTTAGAAATGGTGACGTGGCACTCTCTAAGGCCAATAAATCTATTTTTCTTTTATCTCAATTGTTGGAATTTTCTTTTTTTTATTCAATTTATTTGGCTGATATTAAAAAAATCAACTGACACCTCTTAAAAACACCTCTTAAAATCTCAATTCAAAAGACACCTATTAAACATTCTATATAAGAAGGAGACGTTGTCGTAGCTCAAATAATTAGATGGTTACAACCTTCTAAAAATGGTGATAAATAGAGTTGCAAAGATGATTTTCTTTCTTACAAAATTAAGAATAAAACGTCACTATAACAGAAATAGCTAAGAAGCATTATAATCTTTTAAGAAATGGTGATAATTAATGTAGAAATGGTGCAGTACCATACCAACTCTTCACATCCCATCTTTTACACTTTTTAACATTGATCTCAATAAATCCACTATGATTGGCCACCAATAATCCGTCAAATAGCCAAGCTAATATAGGAAAAAGGTGTTCGTTGGTAGGTTTGGGATTTCAAACAAGATTATGGTGACTTTTTTTTGTTTTCTCAAACAACTTTTCTTTGAAACTCTTCTATTTTTCACTTGTATGATCTCCTCTTTCAATTATACATTTTTAAAATAGTAAACGTGCTTTTGGGTCCTTGCCTCCGCCATCATTAATGATGCAACTATCTGAGATTTGTGGGGAAAGGAAGAAAAAATTAAATTCTAAATGTTTGAAGTTTTTTTTTCAAGAACATAGGCCTTATTTTGACAGCAAGCAATACTTGTATAAGCATACGGGTCAATTTGCGGAGCTTGCTGTGGAGATAGGTTTCGGTTCGTGAACCAAATGTCTCACCTGGCGACTCCAGACTTGAGTCCCATTTGCATATCCACTTCCACTCATGCTCAAGTTCCAAGATACTACTAAAATGAAAGAGCAGGGCAGAGGATTGAATATGTGATAACACAAAGGTTGGAAATTTCAAAACTAGAGTATGAACTTAAAACAAATGCGGAAGGAAAACTAGAAGACAAAAAGACTAAGCAAGAATTAAGAGGCATGGATTTGACAAGATTCAAGTAACAACGAATTGACTATAGGTAAATCAAACACCTTTACTTGAAAAATTAATCAAGTTTAGAATCGGGATCTTGACCACTTTATGAGTAACGTTAAACAAAAATTAGTAAGTGTACTAATTGCCTTCTAAGAGTACCAAGAAGAAACAAAAGATATTAATAAAGAAATTACCTTACTACCATAAACTATGAACTAGTTAGATTGCAAGATAAATCTAAAAGTAATATGCCACAAAGGTTCAAAAGAACTTTCAAGTATATTAATAAAAAAATCTGTTTTTCATGGATGAACAAAGACCCTTTTATAGAGTAGTGAAGAAAGGGGTCGTCAAAAATAACATAAATGACAATGATACTTGATGTGTTGTGAGTTTACAACACTTTCGATACTTAAAACTGAGAAAATAGCATGGACTTAGGTGTGTTTATATGGATATGAGATGCTTTTACTTTATTTTTAAGGGAAAATAAGTCTTGGAGTGAAAATGTGCAAAAGTTACCGAAAAATGGAGAAAAGAGGCCAAGTACTGACCTCAGTATGAGGCTTACAAAGATTGTACGAGACGTACTGAGACTCGTGGAAAAGCATAGAAGATTGGTACAAGTCAAAGGCAAAATAGGACTCTTAGTATGAGCAGTACCATCCTGGTGCAAGCCATAACTTGATTCATAGAATACTTCAGAGAAAATTTGCACAGATGAAGTCTCCTGATACGGGTAGCACTTATGGATCATAACATCTACTTACGACTCGTACCAGGAGCCGTGGAGAGCTTCAATGATTTTTGAGACTTGGCAGATCTCATGTTACGACAAGCTGTTACGAGTCATAGGAGTAAGGTACGAGGCGTACCAAGACACTCGTAGAAATCTTCAGAAGATGACAGAGTTCTTAGAGACAAAAAGCGACTTGATTGTACGACTCATGGGATCATGTTATGAGTCATACCAGATGCCAACACTTAGCGAATTCTGCAGAAGCCAAAGGATGTAGGTGACAAGGCACAACCCGTACAATCCTGTTACGGGTCGTATGAGGAGTCGTAAGATGTGTCGGCACCAGATTTGTATATTTACCTGTTAACTTAGGAAAAATGATTTCATTATCTACATAAATACTTTTTAGGTTTCATTTAGGTCAGATTTGGTCAGAAGCGGTTAGGAGAATTAATTATCAAGTTTGTAAGTAGTTTTTGACAGTATTGAAAAGCAATTCTTGAGATCATAACTTGAATTTTCTCAATTGTTCTTGAATTTGTTCAATATCTTTTCTTACAATATTCACAACAGGTTTTCTTTCAATCATTGTTGTAAGTATTTAATTATGTGTTTGTCTATAAATATTAATCATAATATTACAATCATGAGAGGCTAAAACCTCCACAATTAGGGTTGTGGAAACCATGATGAATTAATGAATGAGGGTTACACAAAGTGATTCAAAACTAATTCTAGACACTTGTATTGTATTCTCTTTATCTTGAATGTTTCTTAACAAAGCGCAACATTAGTACTCGCCTGAATTCTTTACTTTCTTGAACCTAGAGAAGTAGAGATTAGCAAAAGAGAATTACAATAAAACCTTGATTTTTATGATCATTGTATAACTTGAGCTGTGGTCGCAGGATAGTTAATTTGGAATAAATTGATAATGGTTAAATTTTGAAATCGCTCATGAGACCTAACCCGGTGATTGAGTATAGTCATCCAATAGGGACGAACCATTTATTTGGATGAACCCTAGTTATCAATTCTACAAGTAAACATTAGGATAGATCATGAGTGTAAACCTAAAGTAGTTATGAATTCATGGGGAACACTTACCCTAGTTAATTGTAAATCTTGATAAACAACAAGTGATTTTCACTGGTGTTTTACAATTGTTTTTTTCTATAAACCCCCCAATTTGGAGATAATATACCTAAAAACTTAAATTATGGAGTTTGTCTAGTTCTTACATCCTTGTGGGTTCGAACCCAATCTTTGTTAGGTTCTTTATTAATAACATCCACTTTATACTTTGTTAGGAGTGTGAGTTTGAGCCTTATGAAAAAGTGGCACCGTTGCCAGAGAATACACCTAAGATTAGATTAATTGCTTGTGTCTAACTTTTGATTGTTATTTCCTTTTATGTTTTCTTTTTATTTTTGAAATCCATAGGTTGTCTCTTGGTGAATTCCATGTACTCGATAGAGAGGAAATCCCTTGATTCCTTTGGATCTTGAAATTGAAAGAACACTGCGAAGAATGGAGAACCAAGAGCAAAGAGATGCCTGACTTGATGAAAAAGATAGGCAAGCTGAGCTAGCTCGGCAAGCTGTACTTCAGGAAGCCGATGATGCTCAGGATGAAGTGGTAAACGCTGACTGTCATGGAAGGGGAAACAGAGGCCAGAGAAATGCCCCTCAATTCTTTGATGAGGATGACCCAAATATTGATGAAGTCGGGTCAATTGGAGCTATTGTACCACCACCTTTGCCTGCTGGGGCAAAATTTGACATCACTAGAACCACGATACAGTTGTTGAATATGAAAGGGGTGTTTAGTGGTCATGCAGAAAATGATGCCAACCTGCACTTATTGAACTTCATCGGAATATGCAAGGCGTATAGGTTGCCCGATGTCATTCAGAATGCAATAAGACTGAGACTCTTCCCCTTCTCTCTGTCTGGGGAGGCCATTTTATGGTTATCATAGTTGCCCAACGACTCTATTACCAACTAAAGGGAGCTCAAAAAGGCTTTCCTTGAAAGGTTTTTCCCACACTCCAGGATGCTACAACTTAAGGATTAGATCTATAATTTTCGACAACTGAAAACCAAGGCACTTCATGAAATCTGGTTAATATTTAACAAGAAGTTGACCAAGTGCCCAAACCATAAAATTTCTAATGATAGCTTGTTGGAGATTTTTTTATAGGTCATTGAATAATAGCACGAAAGCTGTAGTAGATACTATGGTGAGAGGAGAACTGATGAGTCACACATGGGAAAAGCTTCCTCTATTCTTGACAGAGTGACTAAAACCAACAGGGCCTAGCACACTAGGGAAGCGGAAGAAGCTGCTGGTACATATGTTGTTGGTATGACTGAAGACAAAGAAAAGAAAGAGGAGCGTGATCCGGAATTGGCTCATATGTGTACATCATTAGACCTGCTCACAAAGCATATCATGGGCACTGGGGCTATAAAAGTAAATGCAGTGGGAGCTCAGGGATAAGAACCGGGGTTGTACATTCAGATTTCGAGGAGGAGGCAAACTTTTTGGACAACTAGGTGGCGGGTTTTTAGGCAAATGCCCCAGTCTGGACAGGACACTTGGCGCCAAGGTTCTAGAAATCAATGTCGGAACCAATACTGAGACAACTATAATTGAAATGGGTACAGAGACAGAAGCCAAGGTCATGAGCGAGAGGGAGAATGGAGAAGGAATATGGTTAACGCAACGACCAAGCAGGATTGAATGTGTCTCCTAATGCATGTGAGGGGGAGGCTAGATAGTAAAAATTAGAGAGAATGATGGCTGAGATGCTTAATAAGGTGAGATCCATGGAGGAACAACTAAAATACATTCATGGAGATATATCTGGCATGGGCCAGAGAATTGAGTCGCATTCCACGACCATCAAGCAAATAGAGCAGCAACTACGTCAACTATCGGCATCCCTAAACCCTAGGCAAAAGGGAACACTACCTAGAAAAACAGTCCAAAATCTGAAGAATGATAGTCACTATATGGCTGTGATGACTAGTGGAAGGACCACAGTTGATCCCCCTCTGCCGGTTGTAGTTGAAATGCAAAGGAAGAAAAAGATCGTGATTGATGATGATGATGAGGTTTCTGAGCAAGAGCTTACGGAAGAGGTTGATTTTACTGAGGATCTAGTTGGTGAAAAAGAGTCTGAAGCTGAAAAGGGTAAGAAACAAGAGGCCACACAAATCTATAAGACTATCCACCGCCACTGTTCCCTCAAAAAATGAAGAAGAAGGCGAAAGATGGTAAGATGGTACATTTCAGAAATTTCTTTCCATGCTTAAACAATTATCTATAAACATATCATTGGTTTAGGCATTGGAGAGGATGCCTGGATATGCCAAGTTTATGAAGGACCTTGTTGCTAAGAAAAGGTCCATGAGCTATGAGCCAGTGGGTAACTTGCATAGGATCTAGGTGCCTTCACCATTCAATGTACTATTGGTGATAAAAGGTACGCGAAGGCACTTTATTACATGGGAGAAAGAATCATTCTGATGCCATTAGCTGTATTCAAGTAGCTAGGCTTGGGAGCTGCCAAACCGATCACTATGTGGCTATTGATGGTCGACCGTACTATGAAGAAGCCTGTGGGGATGCTGTTTGATGTGCTTTTCAAGGTTGATAGATTTATATTCCCAGCGAACTTCATGATCCCAGATTGCGAGGTTGACATTGAGGTCCCTATCATTTTGGGATGACCATTCCTTGCCACTGGGAGGGCTTTAGTAGATGTTGAGGATGGTCAACTAAAATTCAGGCTTAATAAAGAGGAGGTCACTTTCAACATATGCTGGTCAATGAAGAAGCCAAATGAGTTTAGGGCGGTCTCAGCAATCGAGGATGATTCTGAGTTTCTTGACGAAGTCTGAGTAGTCAAGAGACTTGCATTGTGTCTCAATGTTAAATCAGGCACTTCTTAGGAGGCAACCCATGAGGTGGTTTGGTAAATTTTGAGAAACTGAACCACCTGGGTCATGCCACAATGTTAAATCAAGTGATTCTTGGGAGGCAACCCAAGTTTATTAACTTATGTGTGCTCAGTGTGCAGGTGAAACAAAACAGGTTGTAGAAAAATTGCAGTACAGACTGGTACTATATGCCTCAGTACGACTCATAAGAGCATTGTATGAGCCATAGTATGAGTCGTGGTGAGAAGCAGAGATATGGCCTAGTGCATGAGTTCATGGTATGGTTTGTCCTACTACTCATAACTCCATTGTACGGGTCGTAGTACTCCCTGTAGTTATGAACTATGCAAAGTATGGAACTCCAGTTCAATGTGACCTACAAGTCGTATTACGATTCGTACCTCTATGGTACGAGCCGTATGATGTGCTTGTATGTCACAACCCGAACTAGGCCTGGATCAATACACAGGACAAGGAACTCCGAGAGGCTCCAAGTCGACCCATGACATAATCATAGTATAACACTTAATAATCGAAATAGTTAACAGAGACATAATAGAGCGGAAGCTAACTGAAAGGGTCAATTCAAAACCTTAAGAAACAAATGTAACAACACTTCGATACAAGGCTGAATCTATCTAGACAAATGTTAAAGCCTATAATGAATTAATGAGTTGTTGGGACAAGCCCCCCAGCTAACTACTACAATCTGAAAACTAAAACATAATGCAAATATAAATCGTGTCCCCAAGAGATGAGGACTCACCACAAGCAGCTGAGAGGAGAATAAAACGTATCTAACCACACGGCTGAGCCTGGAAACCTGAATCTATATCATGAAACAATATAGCACATAAAGTATGCGGTCAATACCTGAAATTTACTAAGCATGCGAGAAACGTAACTAAACTAAAACAAGCAAGTATACAAGAAGAGAGTAAAATAAACACATTAATGGAAATATAACTGAAAGGAGATACCACAACCTTATCTAGGATACACATATACAAATTTACATGACGATTTTATAAGAAAAATTTATTGAAATATGATCAAATGATACACAAAGTTTCTATACTGAACAAATACTGAGGATCGAAGCCGTGACTGATATCGTAGAGAGTCCCTGACTGTCTAAAAGAGATGTTCTTGGCTATGGAGAGTCCCTGAATGATCAAGGGAAACATTCTCAGCTATGGAGAGTCCCTGACTGACTAGGGAAACATTCTCAGCTAATGAGAGTCCCAAACTAACTAGAGAAACATTCTAAGCTAATGAGAGTCCTGACTTCTTGGGAAACATTCTCAGTTAATGAGAATCCCGACTGACTAACTAAGGTAGAACGTGAAGAACATCAATTTGACATCCTTTATCTAGTCTAAGCTACTTCTTCTAATAAGAGATATGAGCATTTACTGATTTTATCATACTGCATTCATTTAGGATTAAATAAGGCTATTTTTCTCTAACAACAAGCCCAAAAGTATGAAGGATCATTCGCATGCAGTCTACATCATAATTGATATTATCATAATCTCAATCATCACTTTAGTCATAAATTCTTCATTTATGAGGCATCTATAGGATCAGATCATACTTTAAGCATGTCCACAACATTTTATTATCTAGTTCATTGCATATGGCATATATCTTAGATTCATGTAAGATCCGTAGGTCAACTTCTTACTTAACACATACCCGAAACTATAGTGAAAACATGTACATAATTTACCTTCATCAAAGCCCAATAGTTCTATTCATGCTTCAACACATACTTTACAACATATGTTCTAGATTTATGAGAATTCATACAATCTTCATATTCTTTAGACATGGGTACTATTTCATGATAAGGGCATGTAAACAATTAACAAAGTTCCATTCAATTATCTAGGCTATCTAATGATGAAAATTCTAGAAGCATGCATTACTCATATCAATAACATAATTTGAGATATTAGAAGGAATCCTATAAGCATACATGGCTATCAATCATAATGGGTCTTATAATTCATAGGAGGCATAAAAGCAATCATCCATAAATTGAAACCCTAGATCATGCTTTTCTAGAGGTCTATGAAATTGGGGTTTTAGCAAAATAATTTGGGGCACAAGGATGGAAAGGTATACTTGTTGAAAAACCCACATACCTGATTAAGATAAATCCCACTTGAACTTGCACCTTGAAGCCTTGAGGAACCCTTGTTGAATCATTTAGTCATGAGAGAGAGGAGGAAGAAGAGTTTGAGAGTGATTTTTGATAGAATAAGGGTTTAGGCTAGTTATCCCCTTAAAAACATCCCATACCATACTCAATACGACATAGTTTAGGAGTTAGAAACTTTGAATTTTATGTAAACACCCATGGAAAAATACATGAAAATCCACCCTGCCAGTCCCCATAAGGCACTCCATGAGTCGTGGGGTTGGCAACAACTAGTGGGGTCCTAGTCGTGGAGTACACTGGTCCAATTTCCTTTTTCTACTCTTCCTTCCCCACGGGTCACTTGACAAGTTGTCAGGTGCATGAAGACTCATCCCTTCCTCCGTGGTCTCTACTGCCTCGGGACCTCTTTTTTAATTTCCAACATCCACCCAACGGCTGACTTGACGAGTCATTGTCTACCTAACGACTCATTGGGTCGTACGTGGTCACTGAACCATGCTGCACCTCTTGATTTCTCTTCACGGGTTTGAGCATGACTCGTGGGGTCACCTAAAGAGTCTTTCCACGACTTGTTCTATCGTGAAATTTTGCCTTTCGTCTGAATTCTTTCTTTAAGTCTGGAATTTGATCTTAGAAACTTTCCGGGTGTTACATCGTAGGTCCACAAGTAAGTTTTCATAAAACTCTACTACGAGTCCTAGGGATGAGTCTTAGGTCCAACCTATGACTCGTGGTATGAGTCGTGATGGGCCAAATTATTTATATCGACCCGACTGAACCCGAATTTTTAAATTTTCCCAAACATATTTAAATTCAAAATCCTTCGGATCCATCTCCCATGCAATCAAACCTTGAACTCACGATTACCTCCCACGACTCCCTCACACCCATAACTCAAGAAAAATAATCGATTGAGCAAGATTTGTGAACAATTAACACTGCTAAAATCGAATCCCTACTCTAGTCGCTGAATCATGCACGAAGAAAGCAAGATTTTGCAAAAATCAAATAAGTAGTTATGCTTTGAGTTGAGAAAAAGACCTTGGTGCATATATGAACCTTGTTATAAACTATGAGTTCTTCAAAATTCATGAAATTAGATGAAGAAAATGATCAGTACCTTCCTGTGTGATTATGTTGGCTAGGTAGAATCTGAACATGCTTAGAATCGAACATAAATTGTAAAGAACCGAGTAACAGGTTGTGAAACATAATGGGAGAACTGGGTATTGGTAAATGTGTGAAAAATGCATGCCTAGAATTGAGGAATTTTGAGTACCCACCACAAAATTGAACCTACCTACACAACTGTCATGAATAAAGGCAAGGACAAGTTTCACAAGCCTTCCTACGACTCGTGGTTTCATACTACGACTTGTAGGATAGCTTGTTTGGACTTTCCTAAGACAAATGTATGAAAATTGACCGGTATGAAACCTAGTACGACCTGTTGTATCCTACTATGAGTCGTACCTGGTAACCGTACTAGAAATCTGAAAAGGGTCAAGTCTAAAAGCAACTATACGATCCTTACTACGACTTGTGGAATCTATTTACGGGTCACACCATGAGTCGTGAAAAAATATAGAATAACGGTTTTCAAGGGGTATCCTTAATGACTCATGGTATGGATTGTACCTTCGTGGTTCAAGTCATACCTTAGAGTCGTAACTATGATCCAAGATACTACGGGTCTTAGTACGGATTGTACCTTCTAGGTATGACTCGTACTGAAGAGCTGTGAAAAAATTTAGAGGGTATTTTCTTGTTTTCTTTTTCACAGATTTGAAGTTCTAACCTTTTTTCTCCACAGGTACAACGATTATAAAGAGAAAACCAACCACAACCACCAAAGACAAAGCCGCCAGGGCAGAGATATCTGCTCGGAGGGCATTGAGAGATGATCCCTCTAGCTCTGAACATGCAGGTAACTCTCCTAGTGGTTCAATGGAAGAGTACAGGGTGGATACATCTGACACCGATAGGAAACGAACCACTAGGGAACAAGCTAAAGCTCAGGCCAAGGTGGCCACTGCCACATCTACCTATGTTCCCCATTATGAGGAGGGAGCTGAGGAACAAGTAAAAGAGTCCAGGAGTGGTTCTAGTGATGATGAGGGGTCCAAGGAGGCCCAATCCAGAGATGGACATAATGAGTTTGGATCTGATGATAAGGTAGCTGATGATGAGGGTGTGCAAACTCCACCTAGGGAGGATTGCACTATTTGGTGGAGAGTACCCTGTGCACAAGAGATCTATGAGAAGGGTCTCTATCTCATCACTAAGAACCACCCAAGGCGGAGTATTCAAGAAAATGGTAAATCCTCACCAATGCACTGAATGAGGTGGAGAAGATAAAAAAAATATTTAGCTTCTATAGATTTGAGTGGATGGCTAGAACCCCGAATCGATGCACTTCAAAAATAGTCCGGGAGTTTTATGCCAACTATTTGCTACCATGGAGCTAAAAGCAAAGGACGGGCAGAAGTTAAAATATCAGCCCAAGTTAGAGAGCGTAATGGTGCGAGGCTGCACTATTGACATATCCGAGCGTACTATTACTCAGGTATTATGTGAGCCTCAGTTCATACCACCACATACTACACCTGAGTGACTACTGGGTGGACGCCATGAAGAATATTAAATAGTTAGGTATTGAGGAGAGGAAAAATCAGATAAAGTGGCTATTTGGGGTCATTGCTGAGGATAAGGAGGATGCAAAATAGGTGACTAGTGGGAAGTAGGTCACCAAAAATTTGTTGAATTTCATAGTGAAGGCCTGCTGGACACTAGTTCGCTACAGGTTGGCACTGAACGTAAACGACAACACCCTCAGTGCAGACAGAGAAACATTGGGGGAGTGTATCATGTCAAGATATTCCATCGATATTCTGAGGGTCATTGTAGAGGAGATCCCAGATCAGGCTATGGGATTGAGCGCTACTATCCCATTGTCGAGTCTCGTGTTCAGGTTATGTATGGAGGCAGGTCTTAAAGTGCATTCTAATGAAGAGTGGTTGATTGAAAGGCAGAGGAAAATGGACATAGGGTTGATCCTGGATGAAATAAACTCAATGAGCTGAGCGAGACTTCCTATCGCAGTCCCGGTACCATGGGCAGTTGGGGGAGAGTAGGTTAGTGCCCCTATCTCATAGGAGTAGGATGAGACACCGGCTACAGAGGTCGATCATTCAGAGGCAGCTCCCAGCACCTCTGTTGCACCACCTATGGGCCTTTCGAGCTAGATCCCAATAGGATATATTCTAGTGCCTCAGGACTTTCTACAAAAGATAGAAAATAGACTGACCGTGACTAAGAGAAAGGTGCAGTCAATAATGGAGAATCTGAAGCCTTGGGTGAAGGTTGTGATTGAGGTGGCTGCCCGGGTCTTAAATGCACAACTTGACTGCTTTGAACGCCACTTCAATGAGCCCATGACAGAGCAACCTGACACTGGTAGTCTCCGTGAGGAGTTGGGGGCTCTTCAGAGCCAAGTGACCAAGCTGTCATCTCGACAGCTAGCAATTCTAGCAGCCCCACTCTTCCTAACCTTGATATTGAGATGGATGATGAGTTTGATTTGGCAGCATATTGGGAGCCGACTAGAGTAGAGGGAGGAAAAGGGAAGAAAAGGGTCTTGGAGGATGTTGGAGTTGAGATCCTAAAGAATATGAAAAAGAAGGAGAAGAAAGAACACAAGGGGGCAAGATTGGAGAATCAACAAATTCATGACGAGCATAGGTCGGAGCTGTTTGAGAGAGCTAGAGGAGTAGGTAGCTCCACCACTTCCCATGTTGAGCTTGTAGGTGGCAAGGACCCTTTGAGCGAGCCACATTCATCCCCAATTGTTACTGAGGTTGTAGAGGCGACCACTACTTCTGAGGGGGTGACTATTTCCCCCCTAGATGTACCATTGAGTGCGTCGTCCACTGCTAGCACCACAGATACAACGAAGGTACCACCTCCGTGGGATGACAGTAGTGCTTAGTACACCACAGGTATGTCTCTTTTCCTTTTGTTTTTATATTAAGGGGTGAGGGTGTACTTGTACTTTTTGGAATTTTTGATTCATCCGAGGGTTTTTCTTCCTGTATTTCTTTTTCCTCGGGCATGCTATCTAGTAGAATAGACATATTTAGGATGTTTTTATTTAATTAGAAAGTAGCTTAGAATTACTCAACCAATAAATGCACTAGTTTTGAAAAAAATGACCCTGTTTAATTTTTTTTAGATATTAGCTGTACCTGTTGATTGCAAAGCATGATTTATGTGGATCTATTTGTATCATTTAATGGATTAACATGAGTAGTTATAGTTAGTCGTGTATGAACCAGATAGGTAGAATGAATGCAAAACATGTATCATGAGTGAGTGAGGTCATATACCTAGTTCAATACTTCATTTAGGATTTAGAACTTGCCTGGTTGGTCTTTGCATAGGTTTTAGGATAGTTGGTTAGGAGATGATCATAGGCTTTTATTGATTGAATATTCACTTTTTAAGCCTAAAACACCCTATCAAATGATGATGAATCTCTTAATTTTGATTTTTAGCCTTAAATTAACCATTTTATTTTGATTAACCGATGGAAAAGGAAAAGAAAGGAAAAAAGGTTTAAAATGAGGTGTGGTGTGACAAGAAAAGAGAGAAAAAAAGAGCTAAAAAAGAAAAAAATTTTGAAAAGAAAATATAAAAGAAAAAATGAATGAAAAAGTTGAAAACACACCACACCCACATACTGCATGAAAATGGAGAAAAGGGAGGAGAAAGTTGAAAATATGGAAAATAGGGTAAAAAGGTGTAAAGTTGAGCCATACGTATATAGTGTCAAGGAGGGTTTAGTCACTAAAATCCCATATTTATCATACCCAGCCTGAAGCCTACATTACAAGCAGAACAAAGTCCTATAGTGATCCTAGCCTGACTGTCTGAAGCGCCAAAGTAGAGAAAATAAGCGCATGCCTATTGTATCCAATGTGAAGTATTTGGAACTTCCTTGTGAGAGTGAGAGTGTTACTTGTTTAGTCCTAAGTATCGTATTTTCATATATCTGTGAGTTGGGACTTTATTTTTTGTGAGGGTACATAGTTTGTGTTTTATTTTGCCAGTTATCTGTGTGAAAAACATTGGTAATATCTTAATTCTCTTCTAATAACTAGATGACATATCTTGATCCTTATTTATCATGGTTAGTGGTCACTTGATGTTCATAGCTGATTTGGTTTACATGGAGAAGGGTCAAAACTTGTTTGTGTTCATAGTGCAAGTTTTGATTGGTGTTGGCTATAGTATCCTAGGTTTATTTTCTAGTTAAGCGTCGTTTTTAGTTTTTATTTTCTTTGCTTGAGGACATACAAAAGTCTTTAGTTGAGGGTGTTGATGTGCTGTAAGTTTACAACACTTTCGATGCTTAAAACTAGAAAACTAAGATGGACTTAGGTGTGTTTATATGGATATGATGTTCTTTTACTTTGTTTTCAGGGAAAATAGATGTTGGAATTAAAATGTGCAAAAGTTGCAGAAAAGTGCAGAAAAGAGACCAAGTACTGATCTCAGTGCGAGTCGTACCAACATTGTACAAGCCGTATTGAGACTCGTGGAAAAGCTCAGAAGATTGGTACAAGGCAAAGGCAAAGTACGACTCTCAGTATGAGCCGTACCATCCTGGTACTAGCCGTAACTTGAGTCGTAGAATACTTTAGAGAAAATTTGCACAAATGAAGTCTCCTATTACGGGCAACACTTACAGATCGTAGCATCTACTTCCGACCTGTACCAGGAGCCATGGAGAACTTTAGTGATTTTTGGGACTTGGCAGATCTCATGTTACGACAAGCTGTTACGAGTTGTAGGAGCAAGGTACGAGGCGTACCAAGGCATTCGTAGAAATATTCAGAAGATGCCAGAGTTCTCAGAGCCAAACAACGGCTTGATTGTATGTATCGTGGGATCATGTTATGAGTCATACCAGATGCCAACACTTAGAAATTCTATAGAAGCCAAAGGATGTACAAGATAAGGCACGACCCGTACAATCCTATTACGGGTCGTATGAGGAGTCGTAAGATGTGTCGGCGCCATATTTGGATATTTCCCTATTAACTTAGGAAAATGATTTTATTATCTGTATAAATAGTTCTTAGGTTTCTTTTTAGTTCAGATTTGGTTAGAAGTGGTTAGAGAGAATTAATTATCAAGTTTGTAATTAATTTTTGACAATATTGGAGAGAAATTCTTGAGATCATAACATGGATTTTCTCAATTATTCTTGAATTTGTTCAACATCTTTTCTTGTAATATTCATAGCAGGTTTTCTTTCAATCATCGTTGTAAGTATTTAATCATGTGTTTGTCTATGAATACTAATCATAATCTTACAATCCTAAGATGCTATAACCTCCACAACTAGGGTTGTGGGAATCATGATGGATTAACGAATTAGGGCTACACAAAGTGATTCGAAACCAATGCTAAACACTTTCTCTTCATCTTGGATGTTTCTTAATGAAGCACAATGTTAGGACTTGCCTGAATTGTTTACTTGATTGAACCTAGAGAAATGGAGATTAGGAAAAGAGAATTACAACAAAGCCTTGATTTTTATGATCATTGTATAACTTGAGCTGTGGTCACAGGATAGTTAATTTGGAACAAATTGAGAATGGTTAAATTGAAATCGCTCATGGGACCTAATCTGGTGATTAAGTATAGTCATATAATAGGGACGAATCAGTCATTTGAATGAACCCTAGTTATCAGTTCTACAAGTAAGCATTGGGATAGATCACGAGTGTAAACCCGAAGTAGTTATGAACCCATGGGGAACACTTACCCTAGTTAATTTGCAAATCTCAATAAACAACAACTGATTTTAACTCTTGTTTTACATTTGTTTTTTTATATAAACCCCCTAATTTGGAGATAAAATACCTAAAAGCTTAACTACCGGCGTTAGTCTAGTTCTTACCATATTCCCTGTTGGTTCGACCACAACTTTTGTTGGGTTCTTTATTGACAACGTCTGCTTCATACTTTTTCAGGAGTGTGAGTTTGAGTGTTATCAATACTTCCTAGGGCCTAAAATACTACCACACACATCATCCTATGAAGTCAACATAAAACAAAATAACTATGAAATGGCATAGAAGGCTACCACACACAAAGTCCTTGGAAGTCAACATTGAATAAAACAACTCTTTAATATAATTCTAGAAACTAATAAAAACATACTGTAGTATCTTCTCCATTTGGGGGTTGATTTGGGCGCCATTCCATCTCCTTTTGAACTTTAATTTAGGCCTCCAAATAGATGTAAAACTTGGAGAAAATATCTTCATTGGGCTTGAGATCTTCATTCCTCACAAGACACCTTTTAATAGCTAATTCCAGCCCATTAAGTTGGTCTTCAAATTTTCTTGTTTGGTATCTTGTCATGGGTCCTCTTGGAACTTCTAAAACTTCCTTAGTTGATGTTAAGTTGCCATGAATGTTGTCTTCCTCTCTTTTTCAAGAGAATTCATCCTCGAATTGAATGCTGCATCAAATAAAAAAAGATCAGAAACATTAACCATAGAACTAACTTGATATTCACTTGGAAGATCAAGTTTGTAAGCATTCTCTCCAATCTTTTCAAGGACTTCAAATGGACCATCTCCTATTGGATGTAATTTGGATTTACTTTTGGCAGGAAACCTTTCCTTCATAAAGTGCATGCCACTAGACCTCTAGTCTTAAAAATAACAAATTTTCACCCTTTATTTCTCCTTAAGGCAATTTGTTCATTATTCCGTTCAATTGAAAGCCTTGTTTGTTCATGAATCTTCTTCATCATTTCAGCCTTCTTCCTACCATCAAGATTAATAATATCATTAGTAGGCAAAGGCAACAAATCAAGGGGGTGAGGGGATTAAATCCATAAACAACTTCAAAATGAGACTTACCAATAGAAGAATGAATAGTTCTGTTATAGAAAAACTCTACCATAGGCAAATGTTCCTCCCAAAAAGTTAATTTTCCCTTTAAATCAACCCTTAACATATTCCCTAAAGTTCTACTCACAACTTCTATTTTCCCATCAGTTTACGGGTGACAAGATGGAGAAAATAATAGTTTAGTCCCCAACTTTCCCCAAAGAACTCTCCCAAAGTGACTTAAAAACTTAGCATCCTTATCACTAATAATAGTTTTAGGTATGCCATGTAATTTAACCACTTGTTTCACAAATAAATCAACCACATGTGATGTAGTCTTTATATGTAGAATAACGTGATTCATTTTAAAAATTGATCTGCCACTACAAATATACTATCCTTACCATGTTTAGTTCTAGGTAGACCTAACACAAAATCCATGAAAATATCAATTCAAAGAGAAGTAGGAATAGGTAAACCATGTGGTAAAACTTTTTATTTGGCCTGTTTACATTCAAGACACTGGGTACTCAGTTTTTCATCATCCTTTCGCTTGCCAGGCCAAAAATAAAATTTAGAAAATATATCCAAAGTTTTGAAAACTCCAAAGTGTCCAATGAGCCCACCACAATGTGCTTTCCTAACAAATAATTTATGCAAAGAGTTATTAGGAATACACAACTTATTTTCCTTAAAAAGGAATCCATCTTGAAGATTGAATCGCTCATAAGGACCTAACTTTCACTCTGCAAAAACCTTGTCAAAATCAGAATCATTAACATAAAGGCCCTTGGTTTGATCAAAACCCATCAATTTAGAAGTAAGAGTAGAGGCTAAGACATACCTTCTTGAAAGTGCATCAGCAACCATATTCTCTTTTCCTTTCTTGTAAGCAATCACATATGGAAAGATTTAAATTAATTCAACCCATTTTGCATGTCTAAAATTAAGCTTACCTTGGCTCTTCAAGTATCTGAAAGATTCATGGTCAGTCTTAACCTCAAACTCTCTAGACCATAACTAATGTTGCCATCTTGCTAAAGCTTTTATCAGAGCATATAGATCTTTATCATAAGTTGAGTAGTTTAAAGTATCTCCACTAAGCTTTTCACTAAAGTATGCAATGGGCTTGGGATCCTACATTAATACAACACCTATTCCTCTTCCGAAGGCATCACATTCAACCTCAAAAGACTTAGAAAAATATAGAAATTGCAAGAGAGGAGCAAAACACAAATTTTCTTTTAATAAGTTAAAAGCAGCATCTTGTTCTTTTCCCCATGTGAAAGGCTTGTCCTTCTTAATAACTTCAGTGTAACAATCCGTCCGTTGTTATGGGGGAAAATAAGTTAGAAACACCCTTCTTTCCTAGGTTGTTGGAAGTAAGGTATTATGTGAGCGTTAATGAAATTTTGAAGTTGAAGAATGATCTTTGTGCAGGAAATAGGATCTACTGCTTATGGGGGGCCACTGCAGTAAGGAAAAACTACTGCAATGAGACCGTTACCACGGTCGAAGGCCTGCTGTAATGGACTAGGTGGATTACCTCGAATCCTCTATAGCGGTGTCTTGGGTGCTATAGTGGGTCTGCTGTAAAAGACATATACAATAAATGGGTTTTAAGTGGGGTTTCAGGGATTTTATCCCATAATCCAAAGGCATAAAGTTTGAGAGCTCTAGTGTGAATTCTCAAGGATTAGAGCAATTTCTTATTTTAAGGTAAGATTTTCTTAACAAATCCCTCCATATTGTGATTCTCTAACACCGGAAATCAATGAGTGCTCTGTAATGGTGATTGGAAGGTAGAGAACGTTAGAGCTATGAAAGTTAGGGTAAGTGATATGCTGTGAGTTTACAACACTTTCGACGCTCAAAACTAAGAAAATAGCATGACCTTAGGTGTGTTTATCTAGATATAAAGCACTTTTTCTTTGATTACAAGACAAATATGTGTTGGAGCAAGAATGTGCAAAAGAAGCTTGAAGGTTCAGAAAATGAGCTAAAGTTACAGTCTCAGTACGAGCCGTATGTTGATGGTGTGAGCCGTACCGAGAACTGTGAAAAGTTTCAGATAGCTAAACTGGGAAGAATGCAACCTATGACTCTTAGTACGAGCCGTAACTTGAGTCGTGGAAATATTCAGAAGAAATTGCATAAAGGCAGACTTCTAATATGGATGGAACTACGAACCATGGAAACAATATATGAATCATACCAGGAGTAGTGGTGAGCTTCAGAGGATTTTCAATGCTAAGCAGAACTTCAAACAATACGAGTCGTGGCTGGGAGGTATGAGTCATACCACAATACTCGTGAATAAATTCATAAAAAGCTCAAAGCCAAACCACAGAAGCAAAGAACGACTCTTAGGAAGAATGTACGAGTCATACCAGTGCCCATCACTTAGCAAAATTTCAGCAAGCCAAGGACTTACAGACAACAGGTATGACCCGTACAATCCTACTACGGGTCGTATGATCAGTGGTGGTTCAGGTGGCGCCAGTTATGGAAAATCACCCTGGTAGCTTAGGAAAAGGATTCTTATGTATGTATAAATACTTTTTATGTTTTATTTTCGGTAGAGAATCATAGGGAACATTAGAGAGAAGTGAGATAGGTGTGAAAAGAATAGAGATTCGAGGGAAAAACATAAAATTAAGTTGATTGACTTGTGATCAACCTTTTCTTTGATTCTTTCTTGATCTTTATTAATTGTTCTTGAGGTTTTTCTGATATAATCAAAGGAGTTTTTCTCTCATCTACAATTTTAAGTATTGAATTATGTGCTTAATAATGAATGCATATCTCAACCTTGCAGCTATGAGAAGCTAAAACCTCCATATCTAGAGTTGTGGAAACCATGATGGATTAATGAGCTAGGAATAGACAAAAGTGATTCAAAACCAATACAAAACACTTGTATTGTATTCTTTTCATGCTCAAACGTTTCTTAATGGTGTACAATGTTAGGACTTATCCGAATTCTTTACTTGCTTGAGCCTAGAGCGGTAGAGATTAGGAAAAGAGAATTATAATAAAGCCTTGATCTTGATGATCATTGTATTAACTGGAGCTGTAGTTGTAGGATAGTTAAATTTGAATCATATTGATAATGGATAGTTTGAAACCGCTAATGAGACTTGACCCGGTGATTGAGTATAGTCATCTAATAGGGACGAACCAGTCATTTGAATGAACCTTATTTATTAGTTCTACAAGTAAGCATTGGTATTGATCACGTCTGTATACCCGAAGCAGTTATGAACCCATGGGGAACACAAAACCTAGTTATTCTTAATTCTTGACTTACATCATAATTTCAATCGTTGTTTTAAATATTGTTTTCTTAAAACCTCTAAATTGGAGTAACTAACCAATAAGTTCATTTACCGGCATTAGTCTTGATCTTCCATATTCCCTGTGGGTTCAATCCCAACCTCTTTGTTGGGTTTTTTATTGACAGCGTCCGCTTCATACTTTAGCAGGAGGTGTGATTTTGAGCATTATCATTAAGTACGTTAGAATGATCATTATAGATTTGGATTATGATAATTTGGCATATATTTATTGAATCAGATCGTAAGCAATGTGTACAATGGAGAGGGTTGAGTTTCCAAACCCTTGAATCGAAGAAGTATGTTATTGATTAACTTCCTAATGTCTTATTTCTAGACTTTGAATGTTTAGAGGCATTGAAAAATGGCAAAGCTCCCGTGGAGTAGCTGCATGTTCCAGTTCTACAATATAGGTAGGTTATGGATTATCTCTATGTTAGACTATAATTAATGAATCATATACGTGTATACTGTTGATGTACAATCGATGAGGGTAGAGGGATCGTTAAGTATGATGACTTGATAAAATACTTGTAGTGATGTAACTATGAATTGGAGAATTAATCCTAGGTATGAGAACATGTGGGAAAGTAAAACCTAATTGATAATCAATAATGGGGTTTGCACTCTTAATGTGATGTTCTTGAGAAGTACTCTTGATTGGATATTCTTGATAATGTATTCTTGATGTTATGAACTTGGTAGTGGAGTCTTGAGGTTATATTCTTGATAGTAGGTTTTGATGACATATCATTGTAGTTGTTCTTGATGGTATATTTTGATGGTATGTTTGATGGTATAAATTATGAATGTATCTTTGTGCATGTGTTGTATAAAAGGAGAGGAACAAGAATGAAGTGAGGTGAATAAACCTAATGGGGTTATGTGAACTTGTTGGTTCCCTTTTATATACTATGAATGAGAAGGTGAATCAGTGATGTAAGTTAACTAGCTTAGAATGAATCTAAGGTAAGGAAAGAGAAAGTAATTACAAGAATTCGTAGTTAACCAGGTTGACTGATTTAGACTCGATTTTTTCTAAGTAATTGATGAGTAGGTAATCTATCAACTCATTAGGCTCTTAAACATGAGTTTTTGCTTAGTTTTCAAGTCAATTAGGTGGATTTTATGCCTTTTCTCCTTGATTCTTTCAGGAACTTAACTTGAATAGATAAAAGCATGAAATTGAGCAAAAAACATATAAATAGAGTTGATGACCGACGCTCCACCAGAGGACACCGGCGAAATGCCAGATTGACCACAGTTGCCTACTGTATGGAAGAAGGTTGGAGACTGGCAGACAATAGATCAGCATCGTCAAATGCCGAAGTGCTAAAGAACTTACTACCATCAGCTGTGACAAATCGGTGATCCTCATATCAGCACCAATGAACCGCTAAAAGTCTCACTGTCCTTTAGCTAGAACTGACCGACGTTTTGTGAACCTGCGTTAGTGAACCACCGGTTAATCGCATGTGAGGTCTGTCAGCCAGCTGTAAAAATGCAAGCATGAAAAAAGAGGAGTAGATTTGTATCCTATTTTTGTACCTCGCATAAAAGAACGAAATATTCCATTCTAGAAAGGATTTATTCTTCTATTTCGTTGGCTTGTATTGAAAGTAGAGAGAAGTAGAAAAAGAAAGAGTCATCTTCTTTATTGAGAAGGTAGAAAATTCCATTGGAGTTCAGACCTTGCTTGAATTTCTCTTACTCAAGTTTATGAATGGACATTGAATTGTTGTTTAATGCAATGTCTTACTTGCATGAGAGCTAAATTGTTTCTAGGGGTGTGTGAATGATTGGAATTGATTGGGTTGGGTATTATGTATTTGATGTTAAATTTACTCAATTAGTATGATTTTAGTGTTTCCTCTAAATTTTAAGATGAAAACTCATAGTTGCAAATGTGGGTTGCATTTCCTTACTTTAATTTTTCTTGAAAAAGAAAATTAAGGTATGAGTGAGGAAACACTAATGGATATTTGGGTGGTAATTATATGGAATTGGGCTAGACATAGCCAAAATCTATTATTACATATCCATTAAGGATTGGAGCTAAAAATAGTGAATCCATATCCAAGTTGATGTAGTTGTTGTGAAGAGGAACCATGGAATTTGAGAAAACCCGAGGTATATGACATCTAATTGGTTGAGAAACTTATGAAGTCGCCTAATCCACAACTAATCATATTGTTGAGTAAAGATAGGAGCAATTAACAATTCCAACCCATTGAAGCCCTTATCAATATCAACCCCTAGTAGTCTCTTCATTGGTCTTTTCTATACTTTGTCCCTGTTTTTAGTTTGCAAATCCATATTTTATTTTATAAATCATGATTCCCCCAATTTTCTCTTATTTGTCTTGCAACATTGATGTGAATTAGTTCAATTTAATAGATGACTATTGTGTGATCAGCTGACATTCCTTGTAGGATTCGACCCCCACACCAATTGGGTTATTTGTTTTGAACAATGACCGTTTACGCTCCTTCGTAAAGAAGAATTAGTTTGGATGTTATAAAAAATGGTGCCATTACTGGGAAATGTTGTTTGATAGCCTATAGTTGTTGTTACTTTGAGTTGATTTTGAATCTTGGCAAGTGATTTGAGGTAATTTAGCATTTTGTGCTTTATTTTTCCATTGTTGAGTTGTTGAGTATATTCTAATAAGCCCCTTTGAAAGTCTATTCAGAAACCTCGAGAGGGAGTCTTATGTTTAAACCCCTCCAATTGATAGATAAGATATGGAGGAGAGAGGAAAGAAAAGATACAATGTTGATGGTAGTGATGAAGCAAATAGAGTTGCTAGCGAATTGTATGATGGGTTTTCATATAATATATCAAAAGTTAATCAGGGCTATGGGTATGTTTATAATGAAAATCAAGTAAGTGACGAGTCCCTCTCATCTCGCATTGAAAACATGCTTGAGGTGGTGCTTGAGCGAGTTGTTTCGATTGATTCAGGAATTCAGGAGTTGCAAAGTGATCTGTTGGACCTCACTAAAATTGTGAAAGATCATGAGATGGCCATAAGACAGTTACAGGACAGAATGAACTTGTTAGCATCTCAAATGGAAACTTAGCAGGTCACAAAGGAAACAAAGGCTCCACCACCCCAACCAACGTGGATGAAGAAGCAGTGGGACGAGAGGTGGAAGAAGAAATTTTGAAAGAAATATTTTCTAGCATTCTCTTGAACAGTGAAGGATTAGAAGAGGTGTGTCACATGAGAAAAGGGCTGGGAACCTACACCTCTCAATCGAGGAAACTCGATCTTGACCTAAAAAATCAGACAACCCCACCATCAAAACCATCCATCATTGTACCTTCGATCTTGGAACTCAAACCATTACATGTCCATTTGAGATATACATATTTGGGGGAAATGAGACATTCCCGGTGATTATCTCAGTAAATCTCAACCACCAACAGGTAGAAAAACTTATAGAAGTATTGAAAAGGCATGTCCGAGCAATAGGGTGGTCTATAGCTGATATCATTAGTATACCTTCGGGTATTTGTACTCACAAGATCAACCTTTTATAGGATTGTAGCCCTTCAGTTGAGCATCAGAGGCGTTTGAATCCACCAATGCAAGAGGTAGTCAAGAAAGAAATTATCAAATGGTTAGATGTGGGATTTGTGTATCCTATAACTGATAGCAGTTGGGTAAGTCTTGTCCAATGCATGCCAAAGAAAAAAGGAAATACAGTTGTACCGAATGAAAAGAATGAGTTGATTGCAACTCGCCCAATTACTGGATGGAGAGTCTATATGGATTACCGCAAGTTGAACTCGTGGACAAAAAAAGATCACTTTCTAGTCCCCTTCATTGACCAAATGTTAGATCGATTTGTTAGGAAAGAATATTATTGTTTTTTGGATGGTTACTCATGATACAATCAAATTTCTATTACTCCCGAAGATCAAGAGAAAACAACATTTACATGTCCTTATGGGACTTTTGCATTCAAGAGGATGCCTTCCGGGATTCGCAATGCTCCCGCCACTTTCCAGAGGTGTATGATATCAATTTTTTCGGATGGTGGAGAATACTATGGAAGTCTTCATGGATGACTTCTCAGTTGTAGGAAATTCATTTGAAGATTGCTTGGTACACCTAGAAGAGGTGTGGATGAGATGTGAGGAGACAAACATGGTACTTAATTGGGAAAAGTGTCGTTTCATGATACAAGAAGGGATTGTTCTAGGACACAAAATTTATGAGAAAGGGATTGAGGTAAACCAAGAAAAGATTAACACCATTTCTCAATTAGCTCCACCAAGAACTGTGAAGGGTATTAGGAGTTTTCTAGGACATATGGGATTTTACCATCGTTTCATCAATGATTTCTCCAAGATAGCTCATCTTTTATTCCGATTGTTAGAAAAATAGGCAAAATTCAATTTTGATGAGGAGAGTATGAGGGCTTTAGTGGAATTGAAAGAAAAGCTGGTATCTGCTCCAATCATCACGACACCAGACTGGTCAAAGACCTTTGAGCTAATGTATGGTGTAGTGTTAGGGGCAGTCCTTGGTCGGCAGAATGAAAAGATTTTTCACCCCATTTACTATGCTAAAAAAGCCCTGGTTGATGCACTAACAAACTACACAGTGAATTATTTGCGTTTGAAAAGTTTCGGGCATACATGTTAGGGACCAAAGTGGTGGTGCACACGGACCATGCAACACTCAGATATTTGATGACTAAGAAAGATGCTAAACCAAGTTATTTGGTGGGTCCTGTTGTTGCAGGAATTCAACTTTGAAGTAAAGGATCAAAAGGGATGTGAGAATAAAGTATCTGACCATCTATCGCGCCTAGAGACAAATGGTTAGTCGGGAGTACTTGAGGAGATCAATGATGACTTTCCTGATGAACATATTGTAGCTGCAACCCATAACGTAACACCTTGATTTGCAGATTTTCTAATTATTTGGCAAGCAATATCATAGCCGAGGGGTTGACTTTTCATCAAATGAAGAGATTCATGTATAATGTTCGGAATTTATATTGGGATGAACCCTACCTTTTCCATAGTTATGCTGATGGTATAATTCGTAGGTGTGTCCCAAAGGTTGAAATGATACTGATTCTAGAGGCTTTTCATTCATCATCGGTTGGGGGATATTATAGGAGTGTTCGAATAGTGGCAGAAGTGATACAGTGCGGATTTTATTGGCCTACCCTTCATCAGGATCCCTATGTCAACAAACAGGGAGCATTTCGAGGAGGCATGAACTTCCTTTGGCACAAATCTTAGAGGTGGAATTGTTTGATGTTTAGAGAATCGATTTTATGGGCCCTTTTGTGAGCTCCTATGAAAATACATACATTCTGGTGGTTGTTGATTATGTCTCTAAGTGGATGGAAGATATAGTGTTCCTCAACAATGAGGGGAGGAGCGTAGCAACCTTTTTGAAAAAGCATATTTTCTCACGGTTTGGCACACCTAGAGCCATCATTAGCAATGGAGGATAACACTTTTGTAATTGATTGTTTAATACTTTGCTAGCCAAGTACAGTGTGAAGAAAAATGTGGCCACCCCTTATCATCCACAGACAAGTGGCCAAGCAGAATTTTTCAATTGGGAAATCAAATCTATCTTGGCTAAAATAGTCAATGTGAGCAAAACAGATTGGGATCAAAAGCTAGATGACGCCTTGTGGGCGTATCGGACTACATACAAGACAAAAATTGGAATGTCACCATACCAGCTTGTTTTTTGGCAAACTCTTGCCACCTCCCAGTTGAGCTAGAACATAAAGCCTAGTGGGCACTGAAGAGCTTGAACCTTGATTGGGGGAAAGCCGTCCAAGGGCGAATGGAAAATCCGCATGAGTTGGATGAATTTAGAATACAGGCATATGAGAACGTAGCTATTTATAAGGCCCGCATGAAGCATTACCATGACCAGAAAATCTTGCATCGAAATTTTGTTCCAGGAGATTTGGTATTGTTGTTTAATTCAAGACTGAGGTTATTCCAAGGAAAGCTCAAATCTAAATGGTCAGGATCACTTAAGGTTTCCCAAGTTTTTGGAAAATAGTGTCATTGAACTTGAAGGAGAAGATGGGTCAAAACTCAAGGTGAATGGTCAAAGGGTAAAGAAGTATTTGGGAGTGTTGGAGGAGGTTGGTCGAATAGAGGTCATGTACCTAGATGAACCATAGCACATAAGGAGCGTCCGTCATGCCACGAAATTAACTAAGACACTTCTTGGGAAGTAACCCAAGAATTTTTATCTTGAGTATTTTGATGTTTTGTTGTTTTTGATTATGTAGGAAGATTTGATGCACAAACAAGGAGAAGAAGAATAGGGAAGGACAGGCGGACAGTCGATGCGAAAATGCAAGGTGCATCCTGATGTGCTATGGATTTACAACACTTTCGATGCTCAAAACTGAGAAAATATCATGGACTTAGGTATAATTATGTGGATATATGGGTCGTACACCTGGATCGTATACACGGGACAAGGAGCCCCCCGAGAGACCCCAAGTCGACCCATGGCATGAGCATACATGTAATTCAATCACATGAGCGGAAGACTTAACATAAAAGAATGTAATAATAACATAGCCAAAGGGAAAAGAAATACAAGACTTATACAATACGGCTGAATACAATTTATAGTCTGATAAGCCTTTAAACATGAAGGACAGGTTGATGGGACAACTCCCTGACTAATTCAATATCCAGAAACTTAAAGAACAACATAGAGTATGAACATACAACCCTCAAAACATGAGAACTCACCAAGAGCGCTGAGAGAAAATATGAAACTATCTACAGGTGAGGATGAGCCTGAGAATTGGGACCTGTATCATGAAATGATACAACATAGAAAGTATGCGCTCAGTACATGGAATGTACTGAGTATGCAAGGTAAGTAAAACAGACATTTAAAACATGTATAACATTCATAAATGATTATAAGAGTAGGACAGCATGCTCGTATTGTAAATCATACTAACATATCATACGACTCAAGGTTTTCAAAACATTCGTAACATAAACATAATCATAATCATAATAGAAGATCTTTACTTAACATCACTTGAGCCAACATACATAATCGTAACATGCATAAATCATGAGGAACAGTGGGAGATTTTCTTAATCGACATACCTCATATGAGCACACATGAAGCTCAACTTGTAACCCTAGTCGGGAGGATGTTCGTACCTTACCAAGGGTAGAACCATGAAAGTGTGATATCACCATGAAAAGGGCCATTTGGGCCAGGGACTAACATGAAAGGGATCCCAACATACCTATGGCGGCACATAGTTCATGAGATCCGAGGCTTAAACAGAGCCCCGAACCTACTCGGTGTTCGATACTACTCCCAAAACGTATATAGTGNCGAACCTACTCGGTGTTCGATACTACTCCCAAAACGTATATAGTGCTCATAATAATACATACATGAGTTCATGGGCTAGTTAAATCATGATAATCGTAAATATGCTTGAACATATGTGATCTAGCCATGATATGAGGCCCGTGAGTCGGCCAAAAACATAATTCATGATTAATAAGATTCATACATGTAGATCATGCATATAGCTTGAATTTAATAAAATCATAATGGATAACATAATAAGTTCATAATTTAGAACATAATTCATGCTGGGCTTTTAAAGAACATCAATGGGAAAATAGATCATAAATCGATTCATCATGGGGCATGCATAATTAAGCTTAATTGCTTAAAAATCAAAATCAACAATATTATAATCAATTTAAATCACAAAAGATGATCAAAATCCATAGATTATGAATATTTCAAAATTACAGAACCCATAATTAAATCATTTGATTAGTATAAATAAATTACAAGACCCCATGAGTTTTTGATAAATTTTAAGTAAAATCATAGAGTAGGAGCATGGGTGTGGAAGAATTCACCCATTGATGATCTTACATACCTGGGATTATCAAATTCTAACTCTCCTTAGACGCCCAAGAATGAAATTGGAAGAATTGAAGAGAAGAGACTTGAATCACCTTAGGTTACCTCTCTATGATCTTGCATGCATGAATGGGGATTTAGAATAAATTATCCCCTTAAAACCCACCCTTCATAAGCTAAAACGACATAGTTTAGGGTCTCTTAGCATGGAAAAGTCGAAAATGCCCTTACTGAATCTGTCTTGAAAACTAGTCGGGTTGAACTAACGGACGAAACCAACGGGTCGTTAGAGGTAACGACAACCCGTTCTGTCACTCGTGGTTTGCACTACTGTGTCTTACTTCCGGAACTAACCAACGGACGGACAGGATGACTCGTCCTTTGAAACCACGATCCGTTACACCGTCTGTCGTTTGCTCATCCAAAAATCTAAACCTGCTTACCACGGGCCTCACCAACACACGTGGTTCCTTCTAAGGAGTCGTGGTATTGATCCATCATCTATACTTGAATTCCTTGTGACCCAACGATGACCGGTAACAACGAGTCGTTACATCTCACAAAGAGTCGTTGGTAAACCCATTGTATCCTACCTGCTGAAATCCATGTTTCACCACGACTGCAAAGGACTGCCCATTGTATCTCACAATGGTTCGTCATATCACTCATTTCCTCCACTACCACAAACACTCCCCTAACCAATGACTGCATAAAATGACTCGTGGTTTGGTAACACGAGTCGTTCCTTGGCCCGTCCTGTGAAAATTTTTCCCAATTTATGTAGTTTTCAACTTTTAACCTCCCAGGTCTATTCTTATGCACTTCTGGGGTATTACAATATCTCCCCCTTGGGAATATTCATCCTCAAATGTTAGAAATTAGTAGAAATCCGAGATATACAATTATCATACTCAAATACTGATCATTTTAACCAAAATTTTACGGAATGACTATCTCCGATTCATAACACATAGTTGAACTGATGTCATGCTTCACATTAACATTCATACATATAAAAGAAATTTTAACACATGAACTAAACATGGAAACTAAATAGAGTCATGGGGCAAGATTGGTACCTCAAGTCGAAATTGAGCCGGTAGAGAATAAATGTGGGTATTTAGCCATCATATCTTCTTTGGCTTCCCAAGTAGCTCTCTCAACATGCTGATTATTCCATAATACCTTAACTGAACCTATTTCCTGGTTTCTTAGATTCCGAACCCGACGATCCAATATTTCAACGAGAATTTCTTCATAACTGAGGTTGTCTTTTACATCAATGCTGTCCATTGGAACTACTAAGGCTGGATCACCCAAACACTTCTTCAAAAGTGACACATGAAACACGAGATAAACTGAAGATAACTTCGATGGCAAGTCCAACTCATACGCCACCTTACCAACTCTCCTTACAATCCGATAGGGACGAACATAGCGGGGACTGAGTTTCCCTTTCTTCCCGAATCGCATCACTGATGTGCTGTGGATTTAAAACACTATTGATGCTCAAAACTAAGAAAATAGCATGGACTTAGGTGTATTTATGGGGATATGAGGCCCTTTTCCTTTGATTTCATGATAAATGGGTGTTGCAACAATAAATTGTAAAAGAAAGCTAAAAGTGTGCAAAAAAGGGACAAAAGTGCATTCCACAGTACGATCCGTAGGATGGACCTACGAGTCGTACTGAGGGCCTTGATAAGAAGCTGAAAGTTTAACCTAGAATACTGTCCATGAGTTGATGCCACGGTCCGTGAGAAGCCCGTATGAGTTGTAGGTGGACTCATGATGAGGTCGACTACAGA
>JACEIK010001340.1:269223-295270 GCA_018107945.1 Datura stramonium
CATGAGTTTTTGATAAATTTTAAGTAAAATCATAGAGTAGGAGCATGGGTGTGGAAGAATTCTCCTATTGATGATCTTACATACCTGGGATTATCAAATTCTAACTCTTCTTAGATGCCCAAGAATGAAATTGAAGAATTGAAGAGAAGAGCCTTGAATCACCTTAGATTACTTCTCTATCATCTTGCATGCATGTATGGGACTTATAATAAATTATCCCCCTAAAAACCCACCCTTCATAAGCTAAAACGACGTAGTTTAAGGTCTCTTAGCATGGAAAAGTCGAAAATGCCCTTAATGAATCTGGCTAGAAAACTGGCCGAGTTTAACCAACGGACAAAACAAACGGGTCGTTAGAGCTAATGATGACCCGTTCTGTTGCTCGTGGTTTGCATTGTTGTGGCTTACTTCCGAAACTAACCAACGGACGGACAGGATGACTCGTCCTCTGAAACAATGATTAGTTACACCATCCATCATTTGTTCATCCTAAAATCTGAACTTGCTTACCACAGGCCTCACCACGACTCGTGGTTCCTTCCAACGAGTCGTGGTCTTGATCCGTCATCTACATTTGAATTCCTTGCAAACCAATGACGACTGGTGACAACGGGTCGTTAAATCTCATAATGAGTCATTGGTAGGACCGTTGTATTCCACCTGCTGAAATCCATGTTTCCCCATGGCTGCAAAGGACGACCCATTGTATCGCACAGCGGGTCGTCATACCACTCGTTTCCTCCACTCCCACCAACACTCTCCTAACCAACGACTGCGTACGATGACTCATGGGTTGGTACCATAAGTCGTTCCTTGGCCCGTCCTATGCAATTTTTTCCCAATTTCTGCAATTTTCAACTTTTAACCTCCCGGGTCTATTTTTACGCACTTTCGGCGTATTACAATATAAGGCACTTTTCCTTTGGTTACAGGATAAATTGGTGTTGGATCTAAAATGTGCAAAAGTTAGCTGAAAATTGTACAAAATAGACTCAATTCATAGTTCACAGTATTAGCTGTAGGAAGGTCTTACGAGTCATACTGCTGGTCATGAGAAGTTGCAGAAGGCTAAGGATGAAGAGGTGCATTATACGAGTCTCAGTATGAGACGTACAAAGGTTGAACGAGTTGTGGTGAAGAAGTCATGAAAAGATTCAGAAGATTTGCACAAGAGACTGACTCTTGCTATGGATAGACAGTACGAATCGTGGAATGAAGGTACGAGTTGTACCATAGCATTCGTGATGGACTTCAGAATTCTTTCAAAGTCTCATAGTCAAGCCACGGAAGTATAGTGTGACTCGTAGGACACATGTACGAGTCGTACTAGGATCCAACACATAGCAAAAATTCAGCCAGTTAATTATGTATGTGAGAAAGGTACGACTCATAGGTTCATTGTATGGATCGTAGGATCGGTCGTGGCACTGGCGGAACCAGAAATGGAAATTCACCCTGTTAGCCTAGGAAAAGGATTTTTATGCCTATATAAATACGTTTTATGTTTTATTTTCAAGTGGATATGTGTGGAGGTGAGAGAATAGTTAGAAAACATTGAGAAATGAGAGAATTGAGTTGATTTGACTTGTGATCAACCTTTTCTTGAGTTCTTCTTGTTCTTGCTACTTATTCTTGAAGATTTTGCTGATTCATTAAAAGAAGTTTCTTTCTCATCCATAATTGTAAGTATTGATTTATGTTTTTCTCATCCATAATTGTATGTATTGATTTATGTTCTTAATCATGAATGCAAATCACAACCTTGCAACTATGAGAGGTTAAAACCTCCATAGCTAGGGTTGTGGGAACCATGTTATATTAACAAGCTAGGGTTGTGGGAACCATGTTATATTAACAAGCTAGGATTGCACAAAGTGATTCTAAACCAATACTAAATGCTTATATTGTATTCTTTTCATGTTTAAATGTTTCTTAATGGTCAGCAACATTAGGACTTGCCCGAATTCCTTACTTGCTTAGGTCTAAGAGGTAGAGATTAGCAAAAGAGAATTACAACGGAGCATTGGTCTTGATGATCATTGTAATAACTTGAGCTGTGGTTGAAGGATAGTTAAATCTGGAACTTAGTGATTACGGATAGTTTGAAACCGCTCATGAGATTTGGTCGAGTAATTGAGTATAGTCATTCAATAGGGACTGGTCGGTCATTTGAATGAACCTTTGTTATCAGTTCTATAAGTAAGTATTGGTGATGATCACGAGTGTATACCTAAAGTAATTATGAATCCATGTGGAACACAAACCCTAGTTACCCTTTAATATTGATTCAAAACCGAACTTTTGATAATTGTTTTTGTTATTGCTTTTCTTTAGAATTCCCCAAGTTTGGAGTAACTCCCTAACAAGTTCACTTACCGGCTGTAATCTAGCTATTCCCTATTCCCTATGGGATCGACCCCAACCTCTAGTTGGGTTCTTTATTGACAATGTCTGCTTCATACTTCGGTAGGTGGTATGGTTTGAGCGTTATCAAAAAGTGGCGCTGTTGCCGGGGAATAGGCTAAAACTAGGTTATTTGCTTGTATTTGAATTTTGGTAGTTATTTCCTTAATTACGTTTTTTTTCTTGTTTTTGATACCCAAAAGTTGTTCTCCGGTGAATTCAAAGCACTCAGAGTAGTGGAGATCCCCTTATTCCATTAAATCCAGAAATCGAACGAGCACTGCACAGAATGGAGAACTAAGATCAAAGAGAAGCCTGCATAGATGAAGAAGCTAGGCAAGCCAAACTAGCTCGGCAAGCTGAACTGCATGATGTAGATGATGGAAGAGAAGAGGTTGTAAATGTTGGTCGATATGGGAGGGGCAACAGAGCTCATAGATTTTCCCCTCAGCTCTTCGATGATGAGGACCTAGACATTGATGAAGTTGGGTCGACTGGAGCAATTGTGCCACCACCATTGCCCGCTGGGGCCAAATTCGATATTACTAGCACCATGATTCAATTGTCAAAAATGAAAGGTATGTTCAGTGGTCACGCAGCGGATGATGCCAACCTGCACTTGATGAACTTCGTAGGAATATGCAAGGCATACAGGTTACCTGGAGTAAGCCAGGATGCTATACGACTCAGACTTTTCCCTTTCTCTCTATCAGGGGAAGCCACTTTATGGTTATTAGAGTTGCCCAACGACTCCATAACCAACTGGAGGGAGCTCAAACAGGCCTTCTTGGAGAGATTCTTCCGCCCCTCACGAATGTTGTAGCTAAAAGATGAGATCTATAATTTCCGACAAATTAAGATAGAGGCACTTTATGAAACTTGGTTGAGGTTCAAAAATAAGTTGACAAAGTGCCCAAATCACAAAATCCCATATTACAGTTTGTTGGAAATCTTTTGCAGGTCCTTGAATAGTAACACCAAAGCTGTAGCATACATGGTTATAGGAGGAGCGTTGATGAGTCACACCTGGGAGTAAGCTGCCACTATTCTTGATAGGGTGACTAAGATGAACAGAGCCTGGCATATGAGGGAGGCTGATGCAGTGGTCGGTACATATGTTGATGGTTTGACTGCAGACCCAACGAAATAAAGAAGAAGAATGAGACCAAGAGTTGGCTCATATGCGCACATCATTGGACTTGCTGACAAAGCCTAATATGGGAGCTGGAGCCAAAAAGGTAAATGCAGTAGGAACTCAAGGAATGGAGCAAAGAGTTGATCACTCTAATTCTAAGAAAGAGGAAAACTTCTTGGATAGCCAAGTGACGGGTTTTCAAGCCAACACCCAAGCGTCTGGACAAGACAATTGGCTCCAAGGTTTTGGAAATCAAGGTCGGAACCAGTACAGAGACAACTACAACCAGAATGAGTACAGAGATAGGAGCCGCAATCGTGAGCACGAAGGAGAATGGAGAAGGAACGATGGTTACCGCAATAACCGAGCTGGAGTTTATGTACCTCCTAATGCATGAGAGGGGGAGGCTGGGAAATCAAAGTTCGAAAGTATGATGGAAAAAATGTTGAAAAAGTTGAGGTCCACTAATGAGCAATTAAAGGAGATAAGAGGAGATATATCAAGTATGGGACAGAGAGTGGAATATCATGCAACTGCCATCAAGCAGATTGAGCAGCAGCTTGGGCAACTGTCAGCATCACTAAACCCTAGACAAAAGGGTATGCTGCCTAGCAACACCATCCAGAATCCAAAGAATGATGGCCATTGCATAGAGGTGATGACTAGGAGTGTCAAAACCACAATTGACCCCCCTTTCCCAGTTGAAGTTGAGTGGAAGAAAGAGAGCATAATTGAGGAAGATGATATGGGTGTTGAGATGGAGAATGTTGAGTTGCATGGGGCCCCAAGAGGTCAGAAGGAACTTGGCATTGATCAAGAGGCAACTCAAGTGCATAAATCTATCCCATGACCACCGCCACTATTCCCTCAAAGAATGAAGAAAAAGGCAGAAAATTGTAAGTTCCATAAATTCCTCTCAATGCTAAAGAAACTATCTGTGAACATACCATTGGTCGAGGCATTAGAACAAATGTCAGTATATGCAAAGTTTATGAAGGACTTGGTTACTAAGAAGAGATCGGTAAGCTATAAGCCTATTAACAATGTACATCACTGTAGTGCCATAGCTACAAGGGTCCTAGATCAGAAGAAGGAAGACCCAGGTGCTTTCACTATACCATGTACGGTTGGCAATGTTGAGTTCACAAGGGCACTCTGCGATCTGGGAGCTAGCATTAATTTGATTCCCTTAGCAATGTTCAAGAAATTAGGATTGGGAGCCCCTACACCAACCAACATGCGGCTACTGATGGCCGGCAGAACTGTTAAAAAACTAGTGGGAATCCTATTCGATGTGCTTGTCAAGGTAGACAAATTTATATTCCCAGCAGACTTTGTGATTTTAGATTGCAAGGTTGATTATGAGGTCCCCGTCATTTTGGGGTGACTATTCCTTACAACCGGGAGGGCTCTAGTAGATGTAAAGGCTGGCCTACTGAAGTTCAGATTAAACAAAGAAGAGGTCACTTTCAACATCTGTCGAACAATGAAGCAACCCAAGGAATATAGTGTAATCTTAGCATTGGAGAATGAGTATGAATCAGTTGACGAATTTTGAGTAGTCAAGAGACTTACATCGTGCCGTGACGTTAAATCAGGCGCTTCTTGGGAGGCAACCCAAGTGGTGGTTTGGTGAAGTCTGAGTAACTAGGCCACCTGCGTCATGCCGCGACGTTAAATCAAGCGTTTCTTGGGAGGCAACCCAAGTTATTGAACTAATGTGTGCTTAGTGTGCAGGGAACCTACAAATAGGAGGCTGAAATAGCAGCTGCTACGATTCCCAATATGACTCTTAATGGTATCCTACGAGCCGTAGCAACAGTCATGATGAGGATCAGAGAAATAATTTAAAGCACAGGATCTACGAGTCATCATACGGATCGTATCTCAGTTGTACAAGTCGTAGGATGCACTCATAGGTTCTCAGGTAAGTCTTTAAAATTCTAACGAGTCCAAGGGACGAGTCGTAGGGACTTCTTATGACTCGTGGTACGAGTCATGATGGGTAAAATAAATGAATTAACCTGACTCAACCTAGATTTTTAAATATGCCCTCCTCACCTATTTAAAACTCATACCTAAACCGACTCCTCTCCCATGAGAATAACCCACGACTCACAAACTACACTTATTTGCCCCAGACACCTGTAACTCATACCATAGACGAATTGAGCAAATTTTGTTGCTCAAACCAAGTTCTTCTAAATTCTAAACATTGATTACTAGTTGAAGAAGCATCTAAAAAGTAAGTATATTGCTTTGAGTATTGATGACAACCATATGCCGAAAGTGATGATGTCAAAACCCCTGTGCTTCATGAATTATGCTTGAAAAATCTTTGAATAAAAAGACAATGATCATGGTGTTGGAAGTTACTTATGACTGGGTAATACTTTATAATGTTGATGAAGTTAGGGCATGAACCATTCACAATGAGTTACGGGTAGTAATTAAAAAGGGGAGGATTGAGCATGGGTGAAATTGATTGAATGATATTCCTAGACCTAGGGGAAATCTGAGTACCCAAAAATGTGAAAAAGAACCCTAGCAAACTGAAAAAGAAATTCGACTAAGGGCTGAAAGTGGTATGAAGCACAGTACAGATCGTAGTTTGTCATTACGAGTTGTACTGAGCACCTGTACCACAGAATTGAACAAGGTTGCATAAAAAGTCCTTCCTACAATTCATGGAATCGATCTACGGATCATACCACGAGTCATGGAAAAATCCAGAGAAATAATAATGTTGGGGCTCCATCAGAAGACTCAAGGTACAAATTGTACCTTCGTGATATGAGTCATACCTGTGAGTCGTAATAAACATGCAGAGTTTCTGGGACTTCATACGAGTTGTACCTTCATAGTACGACCCGTATTGTTGACCCATGATGAGAATTTGAAACTTTCCTTTCTAATTCTTCTTTTTCAAAAATGGAATGCTAACTTTTTTTTTTCTATAGGTACAATGTCACAGAAGCGAAAGGCATCCAAAATAACAGCCTGGAGAACATTAGTTGATGAAACATCTGAGTCCGAGGTTGGACAAGCAAGAAATTCCTCTAGTGGTTCACTTGAGGACTACCAGATAGACACCTCTGACACTGATGGAACCAGAACCACTAGGGCAAAAGCAAAGGCCCAAGCTGAAGCAGCCACTGCCACATCTGATCAAGCCCCCCAGTCTGAGGAGGGAGCTAGAGAAGAACATCAAGAGTCGGGGAATGACTTAAATGCTGAAGAAGGGTCAAGAGAGAACAAAATTGGAGAAGAGAGTGGCAGTGAAAAATCAGAGGAGGAGGCTCCTAATGCTGCACAGGAATAGACCCCACCCAGAGAGAACCGCACAGTCTGGTGGAAAGTGCGGGGAGCTAGAGAGATCTATGAGCAGGGCATCTCTCTCACCGCCAAAAATAAGCCAAGGAGGAGCATCCAAGAAGAGTTGCGGATCCTCACTAACTCACTCAACGAAGTTGAGGAGATGAAGCAGATATTCAGTTTCTATGGTTTCGAGTGGATGGCCAAGACTCCAGCCCAGTATATAGAAGAAATGATCCGGGAGTTCTACGCCAACTATTTGGCCACCATGGAGATAAAGGCGAAGGAGGGGCAGAAAATAAAAGACCAGCCCCATCTGGAGAGTGTTATAGTTCAAGGTTGAAAGGTTGATATCTCTGAGAGGACCATTGCTGAATTTTGTATGGACCTCAATTCCTGCCTATAAGAATGATGCCAGAATACGAGTACAGGGTGGAGGCAATGAAGCAGATTAGGCAGCTGGGTTTGGAGGAGCAGGAGAGGCAGCTGAAATAGCTGGCAGAGGTGATTGCTGAGAACAAGGAAGAAGCTGAGTGGGTTACTAGTGGAAAGCAGGTTACAAAGAACTCGCTCAATTTCATAGAAAAAGCCTGCTGGACACTAGTACGCCATGGGTTAGCACCCACGGTCAACGAAAACACATTGAGTGCTAATAGGGAAACTTTGGTGGTATTTCTCATGTCCCATTACCCCATCAATATCCCGAGGATCATAACAGAGGAGATACGAGATCGGGCGGTGGGAGTGAGCACTACTATCCCATTCCTGAGTCTTGCATTTAGGTTATGCACAAACGCAGGGGTGCTAGTACGACGGGGCGAGGAGCGGCAGATTGGAGGCTAGAGGGTTGCAGACATAGACCTTATCTAGGATGAGATGAACTGGATAAGCCGAGCCAGGATTCCCAACATGATTCCAGTAATCCAGCCAGCAAGGGACACACAGGTGAATGTCCCCATTACACAGGAGCAGAGTAAGACACCGGTTACAGACGTCGATTATTCAGAGTCAGCTCCTAGCACCTTAGCTGCACCACTTCTTAGCCTGCAGACTTAGACACCAAAAGGGCAGATTTTGGTGCCACAGTAATTCCTCCAAAAGCTGGCCAAATGGTTGACCATGGAGGAGCGAAAGATTCAGGCCATGATGGAAAATGTAAAGCCATGGGTCAAGTCAGAGATAGAGGCAGCAACTTAGACTCTACACGCTCGCCTAGATGGATTTGAGAGATGATTCAATGTACGGATGGTGGAGCAGAAAGACACCAGCAGTCTCTGTGCAGAGTTGGGGGCTCTTCAGATCCAAGTAGTGGAGTTGTCATCAAGATAACCGACAGTTATAGCAGCCCCTACTTTTCCGGACCTAGATGCCGAGCCTGATGAGGAGATTTATTTGGCAACATATTGGGAGCCGACGCAAGTGCTGGTGATAAGGGGAAGAAAAGCGCTACTGAGGATGCTGGAGAGGAGAGCCTGAGAAAGAGAAGGAAGAAGCAGAGAAAAGAGCGCAAGCTGGCCAGAGCAGAGAGCCTGCAGACTCATGACACACATTTTTCTGAGCTGCAGGAGCGAGCTAGAGGAGCAGGTAGCTCCACCATGGCTCAGCTTGAGCTTGCCAGTGGCCATGACCCTTTGGGTTAGCCACATTCAGCCCAGATTGTTACAAAGGTCATCGAAGCGGGCACGACTATTGAGGGGGGCCACTCCCTCTGTTGACACATTATTGAGCACGTCGGCCACCGCTAGCTCCACGATTGCAACGGAGGTACCACCTCTAAAAGATGACAGGAGCGCCTAGAGCACCACAGGTATGTTTTCTTCCCTATGTTATTGTAGTTCATGCTTCGGGGATGAAGCTAACTTTTCAAAAAAGGGGAGGGGTATACTTGTGATTTTTGGAAATTTTTTATTCTTCTGAGAATTTTTCTTGTCGTGTTTCTTTTCCCTCGGGCATGCTATATAGTAGAACCAACATGTTTAGGATTTTTATTTTTCTTAGTTTGTGATTTTTGTTTGATTAGAAAGTATCTTAGGATTACTCTGCCAATAAATTGCGCTAGTTTTGATGTTTGTAAAGTTCAAATTTGACCCTGTTTTAAAATTTTTCTTATGCATTAGCTATATATTTGTGACTGCACGCATGATTTCTGTGAAATTGTTGATGTCATTTAGTTTATTAACATGAGTAGTCTTATTAAGCGTGTATAAAGCAGACAAGTGAGGTGAAAACAGTTCATGTACCATGAGTGAGTGAGGTATAGTACTTAGTTCGGTATTGTGTTGAAGATCCCTTGATCCCAAGTTTGAGCCTTAATTGACCCATATTTTTTCTTTGATTAACAAATGAATTGTACCCATTTGTTTATAGTGAACCTATTTTGGCCCTGGTCCTTCCTTGGATACTGTGAACCTCAATATAGGCAAAATGCTTAAGTTTGTGCGTAAATGGTGGGAACGAGAAAAAGGGAAAGAAAAGAGAAAAGGGTGAAAAATGAGGTGTGGTGAAGTGAAAAGAAAAGAGATGAAAGATATTGAGAATCCTGAAAAAGAAATTTCAAAAGAAAATGAAAATGCTTAAACAGTTGAAAATACACCACACCCATGCAAATGTATATAAAAGAGGTGAAAATGGAAGAAAAGGGAATGAAAGAATAAAGGGTGAAGTAGGTGAAAGGTGACGCCGATGTATGTAGTGCTAAGGAAGGGATAGTCACTTAAAAATCCCTCATCTTTATCGTTTCCCGCCCTAAGCCTACGTTACAAGCTATATCAAGTCCTATAGTGATCCTAATTTTACCATCCGACAAACCGAAGCAGAGAAAATAAGGGCAATCCTATGGTATCTGATACATGGTACTTGGAACTTCCTTGTGAGGGTGAGAACTTCATTTGTCTAGTCCCATACACATTAGATATTACTTCTATGAGTGGCGACTTCATTGGTTGTGAGGGTACATGGACTATGTTTACTTTTGCCAATGGTCTTTGTGAAAAACATTGGTGCTGACTTGATTGCCTGTTGATAGCTAGATGACATGTTTTGATCCCTCTTTATTATGTTTTGAGGTCGCTTGTAATACATTAGCTGATGTTGGTCCATGGAAAAGGGTTAGAAAAGGTTGTATGGAAAGTGCAAGTTTTGTTTAAGTATTGGTTGTAGTATCTTAAGTTTATTTTCTAGTTGAGCGTCGTGTTTAGTTTTTCTTTTCTTTTCCCGAGGACATGCAAAAGTCTTAAGTTGAGGGTGTTGACGTGCTGTGGATTTATAGCAATTTCGATGCTCAAAACTTAGAAAATAGCATGGACTTAGGTGTATTTATATGGATATAAGGAACTTCTCCTTTGGTTACAAGATAAATTGGTGTTGGAGCTAAAATGTTCAAAAGTTATCCGAAAAGTGTGCAAAGTAGGCTCAACTTATAGTTCACAGTACGAGTCGTAGGAAGGTCTTACGAGTCGTACTACTGGTCGTGAGAAGTTGCAGAAGGCTAAGGATGAAGAGGTGCATTATACGAGTCTTAGTACGAGTCATACAAAGCTTGTACATGTCATGGTGAAGAAGTCATGAAAAGATTCAAAAGATTTTCACAAAAGGCTGACTCCTGCTACAGATAGACAATACGAATCGTGGAACGAAGGTACGAGTCGTATCATAGCATTCATGATGGACTTCAAAATTATTTCAAAGTCTCAGAGTCAAGCCACGGAAGTACAGTACGACTCGTAGGACGCAGTTACGAATCATACCAGGATCCAACACTTAACCAAAATTTAGCTAGTCAATAATGTACGAGAGAAAGGTACGACTCGTAGGTTCATGGTACAGACACTTTATGTCTGTATAAATACACTTTATGTTTTATTTTTCAAGTGGATGTGTGTGGAGGTGAGAGAATAGTGAGAAAACATTGAGAAAGGAGAGAATTAAGTTGATTTGACTTGTGATCAACCTTTTCTTGAATTCTTCTTGTTCTTGCTACTTGTTATTGAAGATTTTGCTGATTTATTAAAAGAAGTTTCTTTTTCATCCATAATTGTAAGTATTTATTTATGTTCTTAATTATGAATGCAAATCACAACCTTGCAACTATGAGAGGATAAAACCTCCATAGCTAGGGTTGTGGGAACCATGGTGGATTAACAAGCTAGGGTTGGACAAAGTGATTCTAAACCAATACTAAATGCTTATATTGTATTCTTTTCATGCTTAAACGTTTCTTAATGGTGCGCAACTTTAGGACTTTCCCGAATTCTTTACATGCTTAGGTCTAAGAGGTAGAGATTAGGAAAAGAGAATTACAATGGATCCTTGATCTTGATGATCATTGTATTAACTTGAGTTGTGGTCGAAGGATTGTTAAATCTAGAACTTAGTGATAAAGGATAGTTTGAAATCGCTCATTAGACTTGGTCGAGTAATTGAATATAGTCATTCAATAGGGACTGGTCGGTCGTTTGAATGAACTTTTGTTATCAGTTCTATAAGTAAGTATTGATGATGATCGCGAGTTCATACCTAAAGCAGTTATGAATCCATGGGGACACAAACCCTAATTATCCTTTAATATTGATTCAAAATCGAACATTTGATAATTTTTTTTGTTATTGATTTTCTTTAGAATCCCCAAATTTTGGAGTAACTACCTAACAAGTTCACTTACCGGCTGTAATCTAGCTCTTCCTTATTCCCTGTGGGATCGACCCCAACCTCTAGTTGAGTTCTTTATTGACAACGTCTGCTTCATACTTTGGTAGGTGGTATGTTTTGAGTGCTATCACCACCCTATTGCAGGAGATGAATAGAATAAGGGGATAGAAGAAGAAACCAAAGACTTGCCAGTGGAACGCCGATTCCAATCCGCAAACATCTGGTAAAGACCGGCTTTAAACAATACACTTGGAAGTCGGGATGTGTTTGGTGATCCAACTAGTGAATCACCGATACAAATTCGTGAAATGCCACCTTCAATGTCACAATCCGAATGTAGACCCGGATTGTAACATGGGACAAGGAGCCCCGAGAGACTCCAAGTTGACCCATAGCATGAGCGTACATCTAACTCGATCAATCAAAGAGAATACTCAATGTAATAACATTGCGAAAGCATAACCATGACATACATAGAAGAGGTACATAATTCATACATTATAGTTGGATACCACACATGGTTTGAAAGCCTCTAACATATCTGATGGGTTGATGGGACAACACCCCCAACTAACCCAACAAGTCTAGAAAATTGAACATGCATAGAGAAATCTGATAAACATGGTCCTCGGGAGATGAGGACTCACCACGAGCGTAGGATGCTAACTCTGAAAGGCTGGCTAAGAACAGGGTTGAGTTTGAGAGTCGGGGCTTGTATCATGAAATGATACAACATAGAGTATGCGGTTAGTACAAGGAATATACCGAGTATGTAATGTAAGTAAAACAGACATTAAAAATACATAAAAGCTCATAAGAGATCATAAGAGTGGAACAACATGCTCATAACATAAATATCATAAGATAACATAAGGCTCAAGGTTTTCAAATCATTCCTAATCCATTCATTATCATAATAGTAAGAGAAACTTTATAAATCATCACTTGATCCAAAATAATATAAACATAATAATGCAATAAGACATGCGGAACAATGGGAGGACTCATCATAACCGAAACCATCATGGTAAAGCCTTACCTGATGCTCCAACTACCTCACTCAAGTGGGCAGAGTCGTCCCTGGCTTGCTAGGCAAGGGACGTGCATTATGTGATATTACGAAAGGGGGGATCCATTAACATTCTTATGTATCAATATGAACCTACGGTGGTACATAGTTATGAGACATCGGCGTAGTCCTTTGAATGACGGGCTACTTGATGCTAAACACTGCTCCCAATAACATGCACATTAGGCTCATACATAAATCATAAACATCATTCATGAGATTCATGGACAATTAAACATTTAACATCGTTGATCGCCTTTTCATACATGATTAGCCATGAATTAAAGACCCTTTAATCGGTCAATATCATAAATCGATCAATAATGAAATCCATTTCCTAAATCATAAATCATATTTGAACATATGGGCATTTCCCAATACTTTAACATTCTTGAAAAATACTTATTTCACTTTAAATCATGATTATAAACACGGGTAACTTGAAAACATGCATTTCGTCATCAATACTTCATCATACATGAACATTCATCATAAATCTTAACTTTCACGAACTTTTCATGAATGGGCATTTTCATTTTAAAAAGCATGAAACATGATTTTGATGGAAAAAATGTAAAACTTGCCCATAATTCATAATTCGATAGTAATAACTCATCTAGATCATCCCTATATAGAGAATTCAAAATTTCATGCATTGGGTTAAAACCCCATAGAATCATTATAGGAATTTCATGATAGAGAGTGTTTGGGCATAGGTGTGAACGGATTCACCCATTCATAACCCAACATACCTGATTATAGCTGATTCTTACACTTTCTTGATTGTCCAAGAAGGATTTGAGAAGAATTGGAAGGGCTAAGGCTTATCTCCTCTCTAACTCTCTCTAACTTGCATGCATGAGTTTTGAATAGGTTAGAATGACTTAATCTATATTAATACACTCTGAAAACGACGTAGTATAGGACCTTAGAGCATAGGAATTATGAGAACGCCCTTAATAATTTCGCAGAAAATAACTGCTCGTCAATCCCCACGAGGGACCTAATGACTCGTTACTCAAGACCTTGACTCGTGGCATCATCCATCACATGCACTTCCCCAAATTTCAAATAATTTTCCTTTGTTGATCACGACCCATCCCATGAATCGTGGTGACTAACCACGAGTCATGGGGTCCTTCCGTGGTGTACACTGCCATCTCCCTTCTCCTTCTCAGTCACCACTTCCCATGACTGACTCAACGAGTAGTGAGGTTTGACCACGACTCGTGGTCATGTCCGTGGGAACCTTAAATCCTGAATTCCAAAATCACATCCTAAACCTCACCATGAGTCATCCCAGGACTCCTGGTCTATCCCCACGAGTCACATCACGGCCCGATTTGTGACCTGATGCCAGATTTCAAATTTTCTCCGCTTTAACTCCCGAGTCTGATCTTTGGATTTTTGGGGTATAACAATATCTCCCCCTTGGGAACATTCATCTTGGAATTTTGAAAATAATACAGAAAAGAAGAAAAATGCAAACATCATACTCAAATACTGATCATTTAAGCCAAAAAATGACGAAAAGACTATCTTCGATTCAAGCTACATAGCTGAACTGAATTCACGAATCATACATACATCCATATACATAAAAGAAACTTTGGCATATGAACTGAACATGAAAACTAATTAGGGTAATAGAGCAAAACTGGTTCCTCAAGCTGAAATTGAGCCGGTAGAGAATAAATCTGGGTATCTAGCCGTCATGTCTGCTTCGGCTTCCCACATAGCTCCTTCAACATGATGATTCCTCCATGACACTTTGACTGAAGCTACTTCCTTGTTCCTTAGCCTTCGAACCTGATGATCCAGTATTTCCACCAAAACCTCATCATAACTAAGGTTGTCTTTCACCCCGACACTGTCCACCAGGACAACTAGAGTTGGATCACCCAAACACTTCTTTAAGAGAAATACATGAAATACAAGATGCACAAAAGCTAATTCTGAGAGCAACTCTAACTCATATGTTACCTTGCCAACCTGTTTCACAATCCGATAAGGGCCGCCATAGCGGGGACTAAGTTTCCCCTTCTTTCCGAACCTCATCACTCCCTTCATGGGAGACACCTTCAGAAATACCCAATCATCAACTTCAAATTCAAGTTCTCTTCTTCTCATATCCGCATAAGACTTTTGATAACTTTGAGCTGTTTTCAACCTCTCCCTTATCAACTGAACTTTCTCCATAGCCTCGCAGACTGAATTTAGACCTATCAAGGTAGCCTCACCAACTTCAAACCAACCAATAGGCGATCTACATCTCCGCTCGTAGAGAGCCTCAAATGGAGCCATTGGAATGCTAGAATGGTAGTTGTTGTTATATGAAAACTCAATTAGAGGAAAATGATCATCTAAACTACCCTTGAAATCAATAACACAGGCTCTCAATATATCCTCAAGAGTCTGAATAGTACTCTCCGCCTGACCATCTGTTTACGTGTGAAATGTTGTGCTAAGCTTGACCTGAGTGCCAAGTCCCTTTTCAAAAGATCTCCAAAACTGAGATGTAAACTGAGTACCTCTATCTAATATGATGGACAAGGGCACTCCATTCAATCGAACCAACTGTTGAATGTATAATTTAGCATAATCCTTGGCTGAACCGGTAGTTTTGACCGGTAGAAATGAGCCGCCTTGGTCAACCTTTCTACAATAACCCAAATTGAGTCATACTGCCTGCATGTGCGAGGCAACCTGGTTATAAAGTCCATATTAATCTCTTCCCATTTCCAAGTAGGGATGCAAATGTCATGGAGCACAGCTCTGGGTCTTTGGTGCTCAACCTTCACCTGTTGATAGTTTAGACACTTAACCACAAATTCTGATGTCCTTCTTCATGCCATTCCACCAATAGACTTCCCGTAGGTCACAGTACATCTTGGTGACACTTAGATGTATAGAATACCTGAATCCTTGAGCCTCGTGCAACATTTGGTCTCTTAAATCATCAACATCCAGAACACATAAGTGACCCTGGTATCGAATCAAAGCATCTTCCCCTTTGGAGAAGACCTCTACCTTCTGATTCTGAACAACTTCCTTTAATTTTACCAAAATAGGGTCCTCGTTTTGTCTGGATTTTACATCAGTTACCAAAGATGATTTCGATCCATTCTAAACAATAACACCGCCATCAGTCAAGTCGACCAACCGAACTCCCAACCTTGCAAATCGATGCACGTCTTTCACTAGCTCCTTCTTCCCCTCATCCACATGGGACACACTTTCCATGGAGAGTCTACTAAGTGCATCTGCTACTACATTTGCCTTTCCCATATGGTAAAGCATGCTCATATCCTAGTCCTTCAGTAGCTCTAACCACCTCATTTGCCGAAGATTGAGATCCTTTTGAGTGAATACATTTTGTAGACTCTTATGATCTGTAAACACATCCACGTGGACCCCGTACAAATAATATCGCAATGTCTTTAAGGAGAATACCACCACTTCCAATTCAAATCATGGATTGGATAATTATTCTCATGAACTTTCAGCTGTCTGGAGGCATATGCTATAACATTCCCATGCTGCATCAATACAAACCCAAGTCCGATCCGTGAAGCATCACAATACACCACGAACCCATCAATGCCCTTAGGTTGGGTTAACATCGGTGTTGAGGTAAGTCGAGCCTTTAACTCCTGAAAGCTCCTCTCATAAGCCTCCGACAATTGGAATTTAACCTTCTTATAGGTCAATTTGGTCAAGGGTGCTGCAATAGATGAGAAACCTTCAACAAATCTCTGATAGTAGCCCGCTAAGCCCAAGAAACTCCTGATATCTGAAGGATTCACCGGTCTAAGCCAATTCTTCACCACTTCTATTTTCTAAGAGTCCACCTGTATGCCCTCACTTGACACCACATGGCCCAAAAACAGTACTGAGTTCAACCAAAACTCGCACTTGCTGAATTTGGCATATAATTGACGATCCTTGAGAGTATGTAGCACTATTCTCAAATGAGCGACATGCTCCTCTCTCTCCGAGAGTATATTAGAATGTCATCAATAAACACAATCACGAACATATCCAAATATGGCTCGAACACCCTACTCATCAAGTCCATAAAAGCTGCAGGAGCATTCGTTAGTCCAAAAGACATAACTACAAACTCATAATGACCATACCGCATCCTGAAGGTTGTCTTCGAGATGTCACTCTCCCGAACTCTGAGCTGATGGTACTCGAATCTGAAATCTATATTCGAAAAACATTTAGCACCCTAAAGCTGGTAAATTAAATCATCAATCCTGGGCAGAGGATACCTGTTCTTGACGGTGACCTTGTTCAATTATCAATATTCAATACACATATAAAGAAAACCATCTTTCTTTCGGGCAAAGAGAACTGGTGCACCCCATAGGGACTTGCTTGATCTAATGAATCCCTTATCCAAAAGATCCTTGAATTGCTCCTTCAACACTTTTAGCTCGGCTAGAGTTATTCTATAAGGAGGAATAGATATGGGTTGTGTGTTGGGAAGAAGGTCAATAGTAAAATCAGTTTCCCTCTCGGGAGGAACACCCGATAAATTATTAGGGAATACTTCTGGGTATGCACACACTATCAGAACTAACTGGATAGTCGGGGTCTCGGACTCAACATCCTTAACCCTAACTAGGTGGTACACACAACCTTTTGAAATTGAATTAAGATAGTAAATAAAGTGACTTACAGGCACAACTGAACTACCCTTCCACTCCAAGACTGACTCACCCGAAAAACGAAACTCCACCGAACAGGTTCTACAATTCACAAAAGCATAACACACATACAACTAATCCATGCCGAGAATAATATCAAAGTCAGTCATGGCTTAATCTACAAGGTCTACAGAGGTGACTTTATGAAATACTGAGATCGAGCAACTTCTATACACCCGCCTAGCTACAACTGAATCACCAATGGGAGTAGAGACTGAGAATGGTTCTGATAGAATTTCGGGACTAACTCTAAAGCTACTAGCAATATAAGGTGTCATAAAAGACAAGGTATCCCATGGATCTAACAAAACATAAGCATCAAGGTGAAACACTTGTAACATACTCGTAACTACATCCGGTGAAGTCTCCTACTCTTGGCGCGAGGCGAGGACATAGAATTTGTTTTGGCGCTGTCTGCCACCCTCACTAGTGGATGCCCCCTGCGGAGCTGAACGTGTTGGAGCTGTTGCTGACCTAGTAGTTTGTGCTCGACCTCTATCATCATCGTGTCTAGCAAATGGACACGCTCAGCACATGCGGCCAGATCTACTACACCCATAACAAATATCTGACCCGAGAAAGCACTCCCCAACATGACTCTTGCCACACCTCCCGCAGGATAGAAAGGTGCGCTCTACCTACATGCCCCTATGATCCCTCAAACCTGAGGCCCTGCTCCGCTAATCACCCTTGGGTATGGATGGAACACTAGCTGATGATGGTGCTGGAGCTAGTGATCTCTACTGAATCTGAGGGCAGTGACCACCACCGGAACTCTGGTGAGTAAACCCATAGCTATTTGTCCTGTCCCTTTTGGCCTCTCTCTCCCTCACATATGCTGCCTCCATCTGTTGGGCATACAAGACTATCCGAGGGAAATCCATATCCTGGTGGAGCATAGAGGTCCTATAATCTTTGTCCAAATAGCTCGCCACCCCATGAACAAACCTTCTCACTCGCGCCCACTGATCAACCACTAACTCTGGGGCGTACTTCGACAAGCGAGTGAACTCAAGGGAATACTCTTGTACTATCATTCTCCCCTTCTTAAGATTCACGAACTCGGATGCCTTCAACTCCCTAATCTCACGAGGGAAGAACCGATCTAGGAACGCAACATGGAACTCCTCCCAAGTGACAAGGCCTGCTCCGGCGACGCTACTATCTTTCCATTGTCGAAAACAGATGTGTGCGACCCCTTTCAACTGATATGAGGCCAAATCAGCACACTCAACCCCATTCACCCTCATGACCTGGGTGATCTTCACAATCTCGTCAATGAACTCATGTGGGTCCTCATCTACTTTTGACCCGAGGAACTCTGGTGGGTTCATTCTCAATAAACCCCTAACTCAAGCCGCCGCCACATTACCATTTTGTAGGATATGCGCAACTTCCTGCTCAGTGACCTAAGCGGTCAAGGCCTGCGCAAGCATCTGAATAGCTGTCCTAAATTCAGCATGGGCAACCATCTTTGGTGCATTGTGCTAATGGACTAGTGGGGCTTGTTGGAGCCTATCCTTGTTGCCATCTTCGTGCCCGTTTCCTGTCCCATTCCTCCTACCATTCACTTTGTGAGGAGCCATGATTCTGTAATCGCGAATAGCACGAATTAGAAGGATAGTATCACGACCCGAACGTACACTCGGATCGTAAACACGGGACAAGGATCCCCGAGAGACCCCAAGTCAACCTATGGCATGAGAATACATCTAATTAATTCACATAAGCGGAATACTTAACATAAGGAAAACGAAATCATGACATAATCAAGGAGAAAAAGTCAATACATGACCCATATATGACAACTGAATACAAATGATAGTCTTAAAAACCTCTAATCATGAAAGAAGGGTTGATTGGACAATACCCCAACTAACCCTACAATACTGAAACTGAACGAGAACAATAGAGTCTGAACATATGGCCCCCGGAACATGAGGTCTCACCAAATAAGATGATAGTGAACTCTGAGGAGCTACTGATGAGGGTGAGCTTGAGATTCGATTCCTATATCATGAGACGATACAACATAGAAAGTATGCGGTCAGTACGTGGAATGTACCGAGTATGAAAGGTAAGTAAAACGGACATTTAAAAATATATAAAACTCATAAAACATCATAAGAGTAGAACATCATGATCATATTGTAAACATCATAACATAAAATAAGGCTCAAGGTTTTCAAACTATTCGTAATACAACTATAATCATAATCATAGGAGAAAAACAGTACTTAACTTGACTTGAGCCAAAATACATAATCATAAACATTCATAAATCATAAGAAATAGTTGGAGATTCTCTTAACCGACAAACCCCATATGAGCTCACATGAAGTCCGACTTGTAAACCTATTCGGGAGGCTGTTCATACCTTGCCAAGGGTAGAACCATGAAGGGAGTGATATCACCAATAAAAGGGCCAATTGCGCCGGATATAGTCACAAAGGAGGTCCCAACATACCTATGGTGGCACGTTGTTTTTGAGATCCAGGGCTTAATCTAAGCCCGAACCTACTCGGTGTTCCATACTACTCCCAAAACATATATAGTACTCATAGTATAACATGCATGGATTCATGGGCTAGTTAAATCATGATAATCATAAACATACATGTACATACGTGAGCTAGCCATGAAATAAGGCTCGTGAGTCAGCCAAAACATAATTCATGAATCATAAAGTTCATTCATACTTTTAGATCATGCATATAGCTTGAAATTCATAAAATCATGATGCGTAATTGATTAAATCCATAATTTAAATCATAATTCATGTTGGGCTTGTAAATATCATTATTGGAAAAGTAGATCATAAGTCGATTCATTAGAGTCATGCATAATTAGGCTTAATTCCATAGAAATCAACATCAATAACATTATATATAATTTAAATCATAAAAGCTAATAAAAAACCCATAGAGTATGATAAGATTCTAAAATCACAAACCCCATTAGCGATTCATTAGATTTTTATATAATTCTACTTTAAAATCCAATAAACTTTTGATAGAATTTTCATGAAACCATAGAGAATAGGCATGAGTGTGAAAGGAAACACCCATTGATAGCCTTATATACCTGAAAACAACTGATTCTTAATCCCCATTGAATGCCCAAGAAGGAATTGGATGAATTTGAATAGAAAAGCCTTGAATCAGCCTTGATCACCCCTCTATACTCTTGCATGCATGAATGAAGACTTAGAATAAATTGTCCCTCTTAAAACCCAATTTTCATAAGCTAAAACGACGTAGTTTAGGGTCTTATAGCATGAAAAGGTCGAAAATGCCCTTAATGAATCTTCCCTGAAAAACTGTCCAGATCGGTCCAACAGGTCGTACCAACAAGTCATTGGAAGGAACGACGACCCGTTGTATGGCCCATCGTGAGAACTGTTGATACTAGACTCCAAAATTGAACCACGGATGGACAAGATGACTCCTGCTCTGGACCAACGGGTCTTCAACTCAACCTTGTTTGCCACTTCACCAAAACTGAACCTCCTTACCAAGAGCCTCATCATGACTCGTGGTTGCTTTCAACGAGTCGTGGTCTTTATCCATCACATGCACTGGAAATCCTGGCAACCACACGACGATCGATGACCAGGGGTCGTCACTTCTCACCATGAGTCGATAGACGACTCGTGGTATCCCCAACCGCTGAGCCCAGTCTCTTCCTATGAGTTTAAAGCAACGAGTCATTGTGTCTCCCGTCGTCTCCATTTCCACCCAGACTTCCCCTCACCATGAATGAAAACAACAACCCGTGGTTTGATACCACGAGTCCTTACATCGCCCGTTCTGTGATAATTTTCTCAGTTTCAGTAGTTTTCAACTTTTAACTCTCGGGTCTACTCTTAGTCAACTTCGGGGTATTATAATATCTCCCCCTTGGGAACATTCGTCCTCGAATGTAGGAAACAAGCAGAAAATAGAAACATGCAATTATCATATGCAAATACTGATCATTTAGCTCGAAAACGGATGGAATGACTACCTCCGATTCAAAATATATAGTTGAATTGAATTCACAAATCACATACTCACCCATATGCAAACAACAACCCGTGGTTTGATACCACGAGTCTTTACATCGCCCGTTCTGTGATAATTTTCTCAGTTTCAGTAGTTTTCAACTTTTAACTCCCGGGTCTACTCTAGGCAACTTCGGGGTATTATAATATCTCCCCCTTAGGAACATTCATCCTCAAATGTAGGAAACAAGCAGAAAATTAGAAACATGCAATTATCATATGCAAATACTGATCATTTAGCTCAAAAACTGATGGAATGACTACCTCCGATTCAAAATATACAGTTGAATTGAATTCGAAAATCACATACACACCCATATACATAAAAGAAACTTACGTGCATGAACTAAACATGAAACTAAATAGAGTCATAGAGAGAAACTGATACCTCAACTCGGAACTGGGCCGGTAGAGAATAAATGTGGGTATTTTTAGCCATCATATCTGCTTCGGCTTCCCATGTCGCTCCTTCAACATGTTGATTCCTCCATAATACTTTAACTGAAGCTACTTCTTTGTTCCTCAACCTCCGAACCTGACGATCCAAGATTACAACTGGAATTTCCTTATAACTGAGGCTATCTCTCACACCAACACTTTCCATCGGGACAACTATAGCTGGATCACCCAAGCACTTTTTCAAGAGTGATACATGAAAGACAGGATGAACTGAAGATAACTCTGATGGAAAGTCCAACTCATACACTACCTTACCAACTCTTCTCATAACCAGGTAGGGACCAACATAGAAGGGGCTGAGTTTTCGTTTCTTTCCGAACCGCATGACTCCCTTCATGGGAGACACCTTCAGAAATACCTAATCGTCCACCTCGAACTTCAACTCTCTCCTCCTCACATCAGCATATGACTTTTAATGACTCTGTGTGGTTTTCATCCTATCCCTTATCAACTGAACCTTCACCACAGACTCATGAACCGAATCTGGACCTATCATAGCTGCCTCACCAATCTCAAACCATCCGATGGGCGATTTACATCTTCAACAATTGGGGAACTCGAATTGTGCCATTTGGATACTGGAGTGATAGTTGTTATTGTAAGAAAACTCGATCAAGGGAAAGTGATCATCCCAACTACCTTTGAAGTCCATCACACATGACCTAAACATGGCTTCGCGAGTCTGGATTGTTCGTTCCTGTTGGCCATCCGTTTGCGGATGAAAGGCTGTACTAAGCTTAACTTGAGTCCCAAGCCCCTTCTGAAAGACCGCCAGAACTAGGAGGTAAACTGAGTACCTTGGTACGAAATAATAGATAAGGGAACTCCATGAAGTCGAACCAACTCCTGAATATATAATTTGGCATAATCATCTGCTGAATCTATGGTTTTCACTGGTACAAAATGTGCAACCTTGGTCAACCTGTCCACCACTCAAATGGAGTCATATTGTCAGTGGGTATGGGGTAATCCTATTATAAAATCCATATTAATCTCTTCCCACTTCCAAGTGGGAATGCTAATATCCTGAAGTACGCCTCCAGGCCTTTGATGCTCGACGTTTACTTGCTGACAGTTTGGGCACCTGGCTATGAATTCTGCAATTTCCTTCTTCATGTTGTTCCACCAATATATTTTCCGCAAATCATGATACATCTTGGTGGCACCCGTATTGATAGAGTACCTGGATCCATGTGCCTCAGGCAATATACGACCCCTCAAATTATCAACATCTGGAACATATAGACGACCCTGGTACCGCAACACACCATCTCCCCCTTGGGAGAAGTCCTCCACCTTCTGACTCCGAACAACTCCTTTCAGCTTTACCAAGATCGGATCCTCATCTTGTCTAGCTTTCACATCAGTCACCAAGGAAGATTCTTATCTGTTTTGCACAACAATGCCGCCATCGGTCGAGTCGACCTAACTCCCAACCTTGCAAGTCGATGGACATATTTCACCAACTCCTTCCTTTCCTCCTCCACATGGGACACACTCTCCATAGAGAGCCTACTAAGTGCGTCCGCTACTACATTAGCCTTACCTGGGTGGTAAAGGATACTCATATCGTAGTCCTTGAGTAGCTCTAACCACCTCTTTTTTCGAAGATTGACATCTTTCTGTGTGAACACATATTGAAAGCTCTTGTGGTCTGTAAATACATCCATATAGACCCCATACAAGTAATGTCTCCATATCTTCAATGAAAACACCACCGCAGCCAACTCAAGATCATAGGTCGGGTAATTCTTCTCATGGACTTTCAACTGTCTTGAGGAATATGCTATCACTTTTGCATGCTGCATCAACATGCACCCAAGTCCGATTCTTGAAACATCACAATATACCACAAAACCACCGGTACCCTCGGGTAGGGTCAACACCGGCACAGTAGTGAGTTGGGTATTCAATTCCTAGAAGCTCTTCTCACAAGCCTTCGACCATTGAAACTTCACCTTTTTCTAAGTGAAACTGGTCAATGGTGCTGCAATTGATGAGAAAACCTCAACAAATCTTTGATAGTAACCTGCTAGGCCCAACAAACTCCGAATATCCAAAGGATTCACCAGTCTAGGCTAATTCTTCACAGCTTCAATTTTATGAGAATCTATTTTTATGTACTCACTCGATACTACATGGCCCAAAAATGCCATGGAGTCCAACCAAAACTCACACTTACTGAACTTTGCATACAATTGGCGATCCTTGAGAGTTTGCAGCACTACTTTCAAATGAGCGACATGCTCCTTCTCGCTCAGAGAGAATATAAGAATATCATCAATGAACACAATCACGAACATGTCTAGATATTTGTTGAACACCCTGTTCATTAGGTCCATAAAAGCTACAGGAGCATTCGTTAGTCCAAAAGACATAACTACAAACTCATAATGGCTATACTGCGTCCTGAAGGCTGTCTTCGGGAAAGGGAGCTGATGATCCCCGGACTTGAGATCTATCTTTGAGAAACACTTGGCACCCTGAAGCTGGTCAAACAAATCATCGATCCTATGCAAAGGATACCTATTCTTAACGGTGACCTTGTTCAATTGCCGATAGTTAATGCACATCTGAAGCGAACCATCCATCTTCCACACAAATAACTCTGGTGCGCCCCAAGGAGACTTGCTCGGTATGATGAAGCCCTTATCTAATAGGTCCTTCAACTGATCCTTCAATTCCTTAGCATGAATGGAGCCATCCTTTACGAAGGAATAGGTAAAGGCTGCGTATCGGTCAAAAGGTCAATACCAAAATCAAGCTCCCGCTCGGGAGGAATGCCTAGCAAATCATCAGGGAAGACCTCTGGATACTCACACACCACCGGGATTGACTGGATAGTGGGGGTCTCAGACTCAACATCCTTAACCCTTACTAGATGGTACATGAAGCCCTTAGAAATCATTTTTCTAGCCTTAAGATGTGAGATAAATCAACCTGCTGGAACAACCGAACTACCCATCCACTCCAAAACTAGTTCACCCGGAAAATTAAATTCCACCGCACAGGTTCTAGAATTTACATAAGCACAACACGCATACAACCAATCCATGACAAGAATAATATCAAAATCAGTCATAGCTAACTCTACTAAGTCTACAGAGGTGACCTTATGCAATAGTTTAATGGGGAAACCTCTATGCACCCACCTAGCCACAACTGAATCACCGACTGGAGTAGAGACTGAGAACGGTTCTGACAGGATTTTAGGGCTAACCCCTAAACTACTAGCAATATAAGGGGTCACAAAAGACAAAGTAGCTCCTGGATCTAACAAGGCATAAGCATCAATATGGAAGGCTTGGAACATACCAGTGACCACATCAGGTGAAGCCTCCTTCTCCTGGCGGGGTACCAAAGCATAAAACCTATTTTGGTGTTGACCGCCTGCTAAACTAGTAGAACACCCTGCTGAGGAGGACATGCTACTGGAGTGGCAGAATTGGCTGCTGACACACGGGCTCCACCAACCCTTGATCTGGGTGAGGGGCAATCCTTAAGTCTGTGTCCTGGTTTGCCACACCCGAAGCAAGCATGCAAGCCAACTAAGCACCTCAAAGGGTGATTCTTGCCTCACCCCACACAAACAGGAAAAGTGTGCTCCACCTGCATGCTACCCTGGCCTCTCGACTCTGAAGCTCTACTCCTCCGATCCCTCTAAACCTAGATCCCGTGCTAGCTGATGATGAAGCTGGAGCAATAGACCTGTGCTGGGACTGCTGATGTTGTCCACCCCCTGACTTGCCTTGAGAAGTCCCATAGTTGTCGGTCCTGGCCCTCTTTGCCTCCCTCTTCCTCCGTTGGATCGACTCCATCTGCAGTGCATGCAACACAATGTGTGGAAAATCGATATCCTGATGTAGCATGGAGATCCTGCAATCCTTGTCCAAATAGTCTGCCACCCATGCACAAAATGACTCACCCAAGCCCTCTGGTCCGCCACCAACTATGGAGCAAACTTGGATAATCGGGTGAACTCCAATGCGTACTCCTAAAAGGACATGTTACGCTATTTCAAATTAACAAACTTAACTGCCTTGAGCTCCCTCATCTCGCGAGGGAAGAACCGACCCAAAAATAGCGCGCGAAATCTTCCCAACCTATCGGGCCTGCACCTGACGACTCTTTTTCACACCGAGCGCGTCCACAAGTGTACGGGTCGTGCAAGTAATATAGTGGCTCTTTTTAAGAACCGGATTGTCGAACCCATAGGGACTGGACCTATTCCTCTAACTATCCATTTCTAGTGTGATCTTAAA
>JACEIK010001341.1:7508-25749 GCA_018107945.1 Datura stramonium
GAGGGGTAAGTTAATTCTAAGCTATTCCTATTCATGAATGCAAGCTTAGAGGGCTAGAGAGGTGATCAAGCTTAATTCCTTCCAATTTTTTCTCAATTCTTCATTGGGCAATCAGAGAAATCATAGAATTAGATTCTCTCAGGTATGTAAGGTTATGAATGGGTGAATTTGTTCACACCCATGCCCAATCCCTCTCTAATTCACTAAAATCTATATGTTGATCCTATGAGTTTTAACCCAATGCATGAAATTCCTAAGTTTCTACCATGGGTATCATCTAAGTATGTTCTATTATTTGAATTATGATTCATGGGCAAGTTTTACAATGTTTTCAATTATAAATAATGTTTTTCAAGTTTTATAAATTATGTTGCCTATTCATGAGAAGTTCATGAAAATTTAGATCTATGATGTATGTTCATGTATGATGAGATATTTATGATGAAAAAAATGTTTTCAAGTTACCCATGTCTATGATCATGTTTTCAAGTGGACCAAGTATTTTCAAGCATGTTTAAGTATTGGGCAAGCCCATATGTTCAAGTACAATTTATGATTTCATGTCAATTAGCTTACCACATGGTTTTGGAGTCAAGAGTCCCAATTATGTTTAGCTTGATGTATAGTTTGAGTCAAGGCTCTTCATGTATGATTTCGAATATTATATGTACATGATTATTTTGCTTCTTCACTAGACGATGGTCAGCTTTGTTGAAAAATGATGGAGAGCATATGCATATTTTTGAGAGTAGTGTCTAGCACCGAGCAGGCCAAGGGTCAGTCAACCCTATGCCTCAGAACTATGCACCAACGTAGGTATGATCAGATTATTTGGGACCTCCTTTGTGAGCTTTCCCATGCCCCAAGAAGCCTTCAGCTTGATATGGATATCATGGTAGCGTCCTTAGCCCTGGAAAGGCGTTGGATGACTCTTCCCACTTGAGTGTGATAGTTGGGACCACATAAGCTCTATCGTGGTAATGTTAGTTATATGGCGAGTCTCCCATTGTTCCTCATGATTTTAGTTATGCATGTTTATCATTCATGATATGTATGTGTGTGTATATATATATATGTTCTACAGCAGGTTTGACCCAATGTTCAGTTTTATTTATTATTATCAGATTTTAGATTTGGGTCATTCGATTCAGTTATGGTATTTAGTTATGTTCAGATCATGATTTCAGTAAATAGCATGCAAGCACTACTCTCATATTCTTATCTTGATTATGTCTTATATCATGCATGTTTTAATGATTTTACTTAAGCGGTTTTACTTACCTTGTATACTCAATACATTCCACGTACTGCCTGCGTACTCTCTCCTGTATCATTTTATGATACAGGCTCAGATTTTCAGACTTATCCCCATCACTAGCCAGCTAATCACAACTTAAGAATCATTATCTACTTTCGACGGCACTGGTTGTATCATTATAGGACGAGAATAACTTGCTGAAGAGATAAGCCTTAACATACCTCGAATGCTAATTCTCGTTTACGCACGCAGCTTCAACTTGAAACTGGCAATTCTACTCAATTTTAGCCTTTACACTGAGAGAATAAGGCTATTTTAATAGTAGGAGTCGGCAAACAACAATGTCTTTGAAAGAACGTTGACTACAATTCATCTTTTTTTAATTCAACCGACAACTCAGAAATTCTCGAGAGTTTATAAGGTAGAAATACTTACCCATCACTTGCAGTTGCTTAGAACTCAATTAGAAGCGATTCTGACAACTTTTACTCTGTGGGGTTCCGGTACTCCAAGTGAATTTCCACGAAATAACTCTGTAGGGATGTTCCTCATGGGCTTGGAACTCGTTATCTAAGATGAATTTGTGTTTGGATGGAGATTAACGACGTAATTTGATGTAGAATGGATGAAAAGTTGAGAGGGGCTTCGTGCTAGCCGAGGGTCTGTTTTCTTGAAATATTTAAAGTGAGATAACATACACATAATACACATATATATAAAGGCTGTGCGGGGAGGTCGCGGCGCATCCCCCATCGCGCCGTTTTACATGTGCGACACGCTGCCTAATGTGGGGGGAGGGTCCACGACGCGGTGCCCGTTGCAGCCTACCTCTGACCTTCTCCCACCCGCTATCTCAGTATCGTGCTCATGCGTTCATTCCCCGTGCCTTTTTCATATACGTCGTACTCCAAATCTCTCAACATACGTTCAAACTTATTGGCTACACGATAGAAACTTACGGGGTGTAACATCATCCCCCCCTTAGGAACATTTTTCCTGGAATGTAATCTTAAGCTTGGGAGACTCAAATCTTGTATCTATAAATAGAAAAAGTTTAGAAGAGTCGTCTCTATTATGTGGACTATCCAGAAACCTATAAAGCAGAAAAGTCAAACACAAGCGTCTTATAGGACGCTATCAACAACTACTCCACAGCATCCAGCGAATAACTGAACAATACAGATAGTATAAGCACTCAAATAACAATTGAACAACAATGTTGCCTCAACAGCTTAATTGAGGCAGGTCTGGAACAAGTGAGGATGTCTAAACCTCATGTCGTCCTCAGCTTCCCAAGCAATTCCATATATGTTTCTTTTCCTCTATAAAGACTATGTTAGGCTATAACTTTGGTTCTCAAAGTAGCCCCTACAGACTTGCCAATCTAATATCACTATTGGAGTCTCTTCATAGAACAACTCTTTCGTAACCTGAATTCTCAACTATGTCAACCTGAAAAAAGGTCTCCTACGTGCTTGTGTAGTGTTGATGAATAGATCCTAGCCCCAAATGTAGCTCTATCTCACAGGCCACTTGGCCGATCTTATGGAGGATCCGGTAATGCCCGATGAACTTATGGCTAGCTTGCCCTTCCTGTCCAATTTCATAATGCTCTTTTGTGATAAAAATTAAGAGAGTACCCAGTCATTGCAACAATCTCCATATCTCTACACTGTATGTTAGAATAGGACTTCTGGCAATTCTGGCTGTCAGTAAATGTATTCTAATGAGTTTAACTTTTTCCTTCTAGCTGATGTAGTATGCCCAGTTCAACTACCTCTGATTTACCTGCTTCAGGTCATCATGTAGGGGACCTACATTTCAACCCTTAACATCTCTCTAGGTGTCTGAATCGTGTGCTCTGCTTGGTTATTTATTTTGGAGACGAGAATCCCTACTTAAATTAACATGCATCCTGATGTGTTCTGACAACTTTTCAAAAACCTAGTTGTTGAGTTGTGCCCCTTTTTCAGAAATTAATAGACACTGAGACACCATATAGCTGGAATATTTCTTTAGTATTCAATTCAGCATAGTCTTTAGCTGAAATGTCATTATGACCGAAAATAAATAAGTTAATCTCATTATCCATTAAACAATGACCCAATGGGGTCACGTTTACGCCTGGTACGAAGTAATCTTGTAACTATATTCAGATTGGCTACTTCTTGTTTCCACGGAGGCATGACTATCTCCCAAATTAGCCTGCCCAGTTTCTGATGTCCATCTTTCACTTGCTGGTCATTGGAGCTCTGTGCCACAACTCAACAATTTCTTCCTTCTTCCCAATGCCATCAGTAGATTTCTTTCATAACCTGATGCATTTTCGTCAAGCCCAGGTGTAGGGAATAAAGAACACGGTGTACGTTTGCTACAATCTAGTAATGAAGTCTTGCCACATTTGGGACACAGAGTCGACTTTTGTATCTTAAGACTCCGCCCGTATTATCTTATAGGCCAATGACTCCCTACTGGGCCTTTTCTTTGACTGCACTAGGTTGGGGTCTTCGTACCGTCACTCCTTTGATGCCTCGTTTAAAGGTGATACCGCAGCATTCTAGGTCATAATCTCACTATCCTTTAAATGTCAGTCTGATGCTCATTTCTCTAAATTCAGCGGCAATTCCAAGTTCTGTCAGCCGCTATAGTCTAGAGGTAATTCTGCTTTCCCCCTAGAGCTTGGTATTCATGTCTTACCCTTACTCCTATAGGCTGAAAATCGGGGTTCATGCCCCATGCCCATACTGGCAAGGATATTATTGATCAAGTGTACCAACCTCTATTGTCCGAATCCGCACGCGGGCCGGGTTCCCTTATATAATCTCTTTGTCCTTTAGCATAACATGCTAGGGGCCAAAGCCATTGCTCTTCAGGCATTGGCTACCGTCATCAGCATACTGCGGCTGAGTCAGCCTATTTCTGACCTGAGCTTTACTATTGCTGGGTTTTATTGCTTATGGACTCTCACACGTACTTGGGTGCTACTGGAAATCTTATCTGCCCTCCTAATTTACTACCGTGAGGGTCTAGGTAACTTTTTAAACACTAGGGGTCTTAACCACTTTCTAACACTTTCTCAAAATCAACGGTTCTAGCCCTCCTTTACTATTTATTCTAGGCAACATTGCATTGATACTTACGCTTTATGCTGTACTGAAATAACAAGATGGGAGGTGGGAAATGACCCTATCATTCTATAAGAGGGCTAAGGTGCGAATTCAACAAACACCAGAAGCTGGAGGTACAAACCTTGCGAAGTCCTTCGCGTATTTCAGGTAATCCAACATTAACTGTCGTCCCTGTCTAATTCTAAGTGTCTACTAAATAAGCCAACGCATATATATCCCATATTCTTGACCTCCTGTTCTGAGGGTGTAGAAAGGATTGGGGACGGTGCTAGCATGTCTATTACCTTATGAGGTTCCTGGTGCCTCAGGAGGATACTGAGGATATTAAAAGACATCCGCTTTCGCCCTCAGGTTAGCTGTCCCACAACTGTGGCACCTCATTGGTACTCTCTCCTGCTGTTGCCTGCTGTTGCAGCTAACTTGCGGTTGGTTGGAGTCTGTCTTGTATCAAATACTACTATACACATATATGACAATGAAAGCTTAGGGACTTAACCCTATACAACTCGGCTCTATAGCATGATCTGAAAACAAGGAGGGGTAACCGTACTATCATGCCTCATAGCCTCCAGCTTATAAAATGTGGTGCACAACACATTTATAAACAAGTCTCTACTAGACACAACTTGCAGACTCCCTAAGATACAACCTGCTCTTAGACCAAGTTTGTCACACCCCACCTTAGGAGGCATGACTGACACCTAGTGCCACACTGGAATCTGAGCTAACCTGGATGGGTATATGCACCTCTAGTGCATAGCAGTGACTCAAAATCAAGAAAACAAACTGTTATTTCTCTGCTGTAAATATAGCCTTGGGCCTATAAGGCTATGCAACACCTGTAAAAGAAGACAGCTAACCCAACAAATATAATAATAAAAGGGATCCTATGCGGATCGACAAGATCACCATGTTATCTAGTTATAACAGAATGAAAAATAGGCAGTCATATAAACTCTACCCCTGAAAAGGTTATTAATTGAAAGCTATATTAGGCCCCACACCACCAACATACAAAATTGAACATATATGGGCCACACAGGGCCAACGCATACATCTAACTAAAGATTGTAGTCTGTAAGCCTCTAATAATAAAAATAGTGGTCGGGACGGGTCCCGGGCCTACCCAAATGCAATACCAATAAAAGACATAACCTCTACAATTTGGCAACCCTTAATGAAAGGAGTTGGCCAATCTGCTGACTCTGAATACCTGTTAAGAGATCCCACAATCTGTTTGTTTAAACCTGCAGGCAAGTATGCAACACCCCATAGTTGGGCGTTCGTATAATATGTACTGAATATGTAAGACAGTAATGAAAAGTTGAATAGAAGCTGATAAAGACTGAAAGTAAATAGCAAGAAGGGGCAGAAGATAACCTGTAAGCTTTCGTATCCATAACATGCATCTAGTAAATCACTACACGTATATGTGCTGAAGTTGTACGACTATACATTCAAGAGCTATAACTAGCAAGAAAGCATACAAACAAGAACCTAACCTACCCCCCCCCATAAGCCTAGAAGGTTCAAGAAACACAGAAATAACCTATCGAGGCCCCCATAAGCCCTAGCAAGTACAATCCAATCTATATACCCATATCATGGTTCTTATGATTTTACTGGTACTATAGCCAGCCTACCTGGCTTCTGGGTCTGCATCTGAGCCCGTTGGACTTTTGTAACTGTGTCTGAGCCCGTTGGGCTCCTATAACTGCACCAGGGACACACAAGGCTCGACGAAGGGCTAGTGATGTCAATACGACATAAAGGTAGAAGACTATTCGTGGATGGACTGTAATATGGCCCTTAGGCCTAAATATAGTCCCTTCGGACATCATATAGCTCCTCTGAGCAACATCATATACTCCTCTGAGCGATCAATAATCCCGCAGGCGATGACACAGTTAGCAACCCTGAAGGTTGTAAACGAAAGGTTATCGTAGGTGGGATCAATCCCAACCAATATATTATATTTTAGTCTCAATCTAGCCACTCAAAAGGAATATCTGGATCTTAAGGCCTAACACGACTGCTAATTGCCCTTAGAATAGTCTGTATAGCTACTAATAAGCACACCCCATGTACCTACATCTGATCAGAGGATCCTTGCAGTGATCATAATCTCTAATGGTCTATAAAGCATAGGGAGAGATCTAGAGTGGCCTAAACGATACTATGAATTTCATGCTAGGACAATGATAACTCATAAGCGAACCGTAAGGTTGCGGACGACCAACTATTTAGTTCCTTCTCTTAGAACAACTGTAGGGCTGCTACTAATCGGACATGCTCCGGAGCAGTTAGCCCCTAACCTTCCACAGGAAGCTTACTATTATTCTTAGCCTGAAGGTAATGCTGTACTACTATGGTTCTAGTCCCTTAGACATTAACTTGGTCTAGTTATATTTCATATGGTTTCTCTAGGAAATTCATAGCCTCGTAGGCAGGTTTATCTGGACCTAGTCACTCGCGGCAGCCTACATATGAGTATCTATACAAGTATGGTGGGGCACTAGCCCCGCATACAACTACTAATAGTCCCCTCCTTAGGGTATCCACGGGTCTATCTGACTTGTGAAACTGGGATAACTTCCTGGGCTACCTATATGACAATCACTAAGTTGACTAAAGCTAACGGGCACAGACAATAGCCAACAATATGGTGGGCTATCACTCAATTCACTAGGCAACTCTGGTGCTGCTGACTCTAGGGTAAGACTATCCTATCTAAATTCTATCCTTGGAGGCGTCATTGTATGCCAACAGCCTCTGGGCAAGTTTTACTGACAATATAGGCACCAACCTGAGAGTTATAGCAACCCACTATGCCCTATGCTACCAACTTACCAATTTAGGCCCCATAACTAACCATAGACTTCTAAGGCCTTGGCATGACAACAAAACATCAGGATACTTCTAAAAAGTAAATAAATGAACTAGAGGAATCTCTATGATGCTTCTAGCGTTAGTCACACTAAACATACGCTTCCTTGATGAGGGATACTATGGTATAACCTCATTATGTCTTATAGCAGATAACCACAAATTTCATAATCATTAACTACTTGTAGCAGCTAATCACAACATAAGAATCATTATCTACTTTCAAAGGCACTGGTTGTATCATTATATGACTGTAATAACTTGCCGAAGAGATAAGCCTTAACATACCTCGAATGTTGATTCTCGTTTACCCACGTAGCTCCAACTAGAAGCCAGAAATTCTACTCAATTGTAGCCTGTACACTGAGAGAATAAAGCTATTTTAATAGTACAAGTCGGCAAACAATAATGTCTTTGAAGGAACCTTGACTATAATTCAACTTTATTTAATTCGGCCGACAACTCACAAATTCTAGAGAGGTTAGAAGGTATAAATTCTTACCCGTCACTTGAAATCATTTAGAACTCAATCAAAAGAGATTTCGATAACTTTTGCTCGGTGGGCTTTCAATATCCCAAGCAAATATCCAAAAAATAATTCTGCAGAGATGTTCTTCGTGGGCCTGGAACTCATTATCTAAAATAAATTTGCATTTTGATGGAGTTTAATGGCGTAATTTTATGTAGAACAAATGAAAAGTTAAGAGGGGCTTCATGCTAGCAGAGGGTCTATTTTCTTGAAATATTTAAAGTGAGACAACATACACTTAATACACACATATATAAAGAGGCGGTGGGGGGAGGTCCGCGGTGCGTGCCCCATTGCACCGCTTTACGGGCGTGACATGCCGCCCAATGCAAGGGAGGGGGTCATGATGTGGTTCCCATTGAAGCCTACCTCTGGCCTTATCTCACCCACTAGCTCTGTATCGTGCTCATACATTCATTCCCCGAGCCTTTTTTAGTATGTGTCATACTTTAAAACTCTCAACATACGTACAAACGCATCGATTACATGATAGAAACTTATGGGGTGTAATTTCATCCCCCCCAGGAACATTCATCCTCGAATGTAATCTTAATCTTGAGAGACTCAACTCTTTTAACTATAGCTGGGAAAGTTTCAATAGAGTCTTCTCTATAATGTGGACTATCCAGAAACTTGGAATGCAAAAAATTCTAACAAGGGCGTCTCATAGGATGCTATCAACAACTACTCCACAACATCCACGGAATAACTAAACTGTACTGATAGTATAAGCACTCAAATAACAATTGAAAAACAATCTTGCCTCAACTGCTCAATTTGAGGCAGGTCTGGAACATGTGAGGATGCCTAAACCTCATGTCATCCTCAGTTTCCCAAGCAATTCCTTCTACCTATCTGTTCCTCTATTAAGACTTTGGTAGGCTACAACTTTGGTTCTCAATATAGCCCCTACGGACTTGCCAATCTAATATCATTATTTGAGTTTGTTCATAGGACAACTCTTTTGTAACCTGAGCATTCTCAACTGGGTCAACCTGAAAAAAGGTCTTCTACGCACTTACGTAGTGTTTATGAATAGATCCTAGCCTCGAAGGATCCGGTAAGTCCTGATGAATTTATGGCTGGCTTGCTCTTCTTGTCTAATTTCATAACGCTCTTCTATGACAAAAATTTAGAGAATACACAGTCGTTGCATCAATCTCCAAGTCCCTACACTGTACATCAGAATAGGGCTTTTGGCGATTCTGGGTTTTCACTACATGTATTCTAATGAGTTCAACTTTTTCCCTCTAGCTGATGCAGTATGCCCAGTTTAACTACTCCTGATTTACCTACTTAGAGTCAACATGTAGGGGACCTACATTGCCACCCTTAACATCTCTTTGGGTTTTTGAATCGTGTGCTTTGCTTGGCTATTTGTTTTTGGGACGAGAAGCCCTACTTAAATTAATATGCATCCCGATCTGTTCTGAAAGCTTTTCCAAAACCTAGCTGTGAGTTGTGCCCCTTTGTCAGAAGTTAATAGACACTGAGACACCATATAGCCGGAATGTTTCTTTAGTATTTAATTCAGTGTAGTATTTAGCTGAAACTTCACTTTGACCGGCAGGAAATAAGTTAATCTCATTAGCCATTCAATAATGACCCAATGGGGTCACATTTACGCCTGGTACGGAGTAACCTTGTAACTATATTCAGACTGGCTACTTCCCATTTTCATATAGGAACGACTATCTCTTGAATTAGCCTGCCCGATTTCTGATGTCCAGCCTTACCTTGCTGGTTAATGGAGCTCTGTGCCACAACTCAACAATTTCTTCCTTCTTCCCAATGCCATCAGTAAATTTATTTCATAACCTTATGGGTTTTCATCAAGACCAAGTGGAGGGAATAGAGAACATGGTGTACTTTTACTAAAATCTAGTAACGATGCCCAACAACATTTGGGATGTAGAGTCGACCTCTGGGTCCCAAGACTCCACCTGTATTATTTCATAGGTCAATGACTCCCTACTGGGCCTTATCTCTGACTGCACTAGGCTGGGGTCTTCGTACCATCACTCCTTTGTTGCCATCACTAAAGGTGATACCGCAACATTCTAGTTCATAATCTCACTATCCTTTCAATGTCAGCCTGATGCTCATTTCTCTACATTCAGCTAAGATTCCAAGCTTTGTAAGCCCGATATAGTCTAGAGGTAATTCTTCTTTCCCCCTAGAGCTTGGTATTCATGTCATGCCCTTAATCCTATAGGCTGAAAATCGGGGTTCATGCCCCATGCCTCGTACTAGAAAGGATACTACTGATCAAGTCTACCAACCTATATTGTCCTCACTCAGGCCGGTTCCCCTCATATAATCTCTCTGTCTTTTGACATAACAAGCTAGGGGGCATAGCCATTACTCTTTAGGTATTCGCTACCGTCATCAGCACTCTACGACTGAGTCAGTCTATTTCTGACCTGAGCTTTACTATTGCTGGGGGTTTATTGCTCATGGACTCTCACACGTACTTGGGTTCTACTGGAAATCTTATCTTCCCTCTTGATTTACTACCGTGAGGGTCTAGGTAACTTTTTAAACACTAGGGGTATTAACCACTTTCTAACACTTTCTTAGAATCAACGGTTCTACCCCTCCTTTACTATTTATTCTAGGCAACATGACAGTGATACTTACACTTTCTGATGTACTGAAAAACAAGTTGAGAGGTGGAAACTGACCCTATCATTCTATAACAAGGCTAAGGCACGAAATTCAACAAACACCAGAAGTTGGAGGTACAAACCTTGTGTAGTCCTTCGTGTATTTCAGGTAATCCAATATTAAATGTCGTCCTTGTTTAATTCTAAGTGTCTACTAAATAAGCCAACACATATATATACCACACTCCTAACCTCCTGTCCCAAGAGTGTAGAAAGAACTGGGGACGGTGCTGGGATATCTATTACCTTATGAGGTTCCGGGTACCTCGGGAGGATACTGAGGAGATTAAAAGACATCCGCTTTCTCCTTCAGGGTGCTGTCCCCCAACTGTGGAACCTCATTGGTACCCTCTCCAACTGCTATAGCTAAGTTATGGATGGCTGGAGTCTATCATATATCAAACACTACTCTAGAACGACATGACAATGAAAGCTTAGGGACTCAACTCTATACAACTTGGCTCTAAAGCACGATTTGAAAAGAAGGAGGGGTAACCATACTATCAAGACTCGTAGCCTCTTTATAAAATGTGGTGCACAACACATTTATAAATAAGACTCTACTAGAAATGACTTGCAGACTCTCTGGGATACGACCTGCTCTAATATCAATTTTGTCACGCTCTATCTTGGGAGGCATGACTGGCACCTAATTCCATACTGGGATCTGAGCTGACCTGGCTGGGTATATGCACCTCTGGTGCCTTCCAGGGACTCAAAATCAAGAAAACAAGCTGCTATATATTGGCTGTAAATATAGCTTCTGGCCTACTAGGCCACAAAACACCTGTAAAAGAAGACAACTAACCAACAAATATAACCATAAAAGGGATCCTATGAAGGCCAACAAGACCACCATCCTATCTAGTTATAACAGAATGAAAAACAGGTCGTCATATAAACTCTACCTCCGACAAGGCAGCTAATTGAAAGCTATACTAGGTCCCACATGGCTAACATACACAACTGAACATAAATGGGCCCCACACGGCCAACACGAATATCAAACTGAAGACTGTAGTCTCAAGCCTCTTGGAATAAATATATTGGTCGGGACAGGGCCCCGACCTACCCAAATGCAATACCAATAAAAGACTGGTAACCTCTACAACCTGAAACCCCGAACTAAAGGAGATGGCCAATCTACTGACTCTGAATAGCTGCTAAGAGATCCCACAATCTGTCTATCTAAACCTGCAGGAAAGTATGTAGTGCCCCATAGTTGGGCGTCAATATAATATGTACTGAATATGTAAGGCGGTAATGAAAAGATGAATAGAAGTTGATAAAGACTGAAAGTAAGTAGTAAGAAAGAGCAGAAGATAACCTGTAAGCTTTCATATCCTCAAATAGCATCTAGTAAATCACTACATATATATGATTTGAAGTTGTACGACTATACATTCATAAGCTATAACTAGAAAGAAAGTATACAAACAAGAACCTAACCTGTCCCCCATAAGCCTGGAAGGTTCAAGCAACAAAAAAATAACCTACTGGGATCCCCCATAAGCCTTGACAAGTACAATCCTATCTATATACCCCTATCAAGGTCCTTATGATTCTATTAGTACCATGGCGAACCTACCTGGCTTCTGGGTCCGCATCTGAGCCCGCTGGACTCCTTTAACTGTGTATGAGCCCATTGGGCTCCTATAACTACACCCTGGGCAAACAAGGCTTGACGAAGGGTCAGTGATGACGATACGACATAAAAGTAGAAGCCCATTCATTGATGGACTATAATATGTCCCTTGGGCGTGAATATAGTCCCTTGGGACATCACATAGCTCCTTTGAGCAACATCATATATCTCCTTTGAGCAACATCATATAGCTCCTCTGAGCGATCAATAGCCCCGTAGGCATTGACACAATTAGCAACCTTGAAGTTGGTCAATGGAAGGCTATCCTAGGTGGGGTCAATCCCAACCAGTATACTACATTTTAGTATCAATCTAGCAACTCAAAAGGTGTATCTGGCTCTTAAGGCCCAACGCGACCGCTACTCACCCCTAGAATAGTCTGTATAGTTTCCAAAAATCACACCCCGTGTGCCTACATCTGATCAGAGGAACTCGGCGGTGATCATAATCTCTAATGGTCTAGACTGGATGGGGCGAGATCTAAAGTGGTCTAAACGATACTCTAAATGTAATGATAGGACAATGATAACTCATAAATGAACCGTAAGGTCGCAGACGACCAACTATGTATTTCCTTTGCTTAGAACAACTGTAGGGCTACTACTAATCAAACATGCTCCTGAGCAGTTAGCCCCTAACCTTTCACAGGAAACATACTATAATTCTTAGCCTGAAGGTAATATAGTACTACTATTGTTCTAGTCCCTTAGACATTAACTTGGTCTAATTAGATTTCATATGGCTTCTCTAGGCAATTCTTAGCCTCGTAGCCAGGTTTATATGGACCTAGTCACTCACGACAGTCTACATCTGAGTATCTATACAAGCAGGCTGGGGCATTGGCCGAGCATCCAACTACTAATAAAGTGCCTTCCTTATGGTAACCACGGGTCATCTTACTTGAACAACTGGGAAAACTTCCGGGGCGACCTGTATGATATGAACTAAGTTGACTCAAGCTAACGGTCAAGACAGTAGCCAACTATATGGCAGGTTGTCACTCAATTCACTAGGCAACTCTTGTGCCGCTGACTCTAGGGTAAGACCATCCTATCCAAATTCTGGCCCTGGAGACGTCATGGTACGCCGACGGCCTCTAGGTGAGCTTCACTAACAATATAGGTGCAAACCCGAGAGTTATAGTGCTTGACTACGCCCTATTCTATCTAACTTACCAATTCAAGCTCCACAACTAACTGTAGACTTCTAAGGCCTTGGCATCATAGCAAAACATCAAGATACTTCTAAATAGTAAATAAATGAACTGGAGGTATCTTTATGACACTCCTAGCGTTTGTCAGACTGAACATACGCTTCCCTAACGATGGATACTATGGTATAACCTCATTACATCTTATAGTAGCTAACTACAACTTTCATAATCATTAACTATTTGTAGTTGCTAATCACAATATGTAGAATCATTATCTTTTTTCGAAGGCACCGATCGTATCATTATACGACAAGAATAACTTACCGAAGAGATAAGCCTTAACATACCTCGAATGCTGATTCTGGTTTACCCACGTGGCTCCAACCTGAAGCCGGCAACTCTACTCAATTGTAGCCTTTACACTAAGATAATAAGGCTATTTTAATAGTAGGAGTCGGCATACAACAATGTCTTTGAAAGAACATTGACTACAATTCAACTTTGTTTAATTCGGTCGACAACTCACAAATTTTTGAGAGTTTTGATTGTACAAAGGCTTACTCGTCACTTGCAGTCACTTAGAAATCAATTAGAAGAGATTCCGACAACATTTACTAGGTGGGGTTTCGGTACTCCGAGCTAATTTCCAATAAATAACTCCATAGGGATGTTCCTCGCGGGCTTAGAACTTGCTATCTAAGATAAATTTGCATTTGGATGGAGCTTAATGGTGTAATTTTACGTAGAATGGATACAAATTTGAGAGGGGCTTAGTTATACCCAGAAAGACCTAAGATCAGACCTGGGAGTAGAAATGGAGAAAACAAAAATTTCTGTACCAAGTCACAAGAGGAGTCGTCTAGTGACCCATCGGGAACCCCACGAGTCGTTAAGTGACTCATGGGGAGAGGCTTGAACTTGGTTGAAATTTTATCTTCATAGTGACCGGAGGGGTGACCACAAGTCGTGGTTAGCACCACGACCCATTACGTCATCCGTGGTCAAGAGAGGTTGGTTGATCATAGTTTTTGGGTAGCGCACCTAAGGACTGGTCACCACGAGTCGTTAGGCACGCCACGATTCATGCTATCCCTCTTGGTGACCTTCAGGAGAGTTTTGGAAGTACAGTCGACGACTGCAGACCATGGGTCATGGTCAAGGACGATGAGTTGTCTAGTCCCTCCTTGGGACTGGCAGGGTCTTTTTCTTTGTGAATTTAGTAAGGGCTTTTCCGTAATTCTAAAAAGTTCCTAAGGCCTAAACTATGTCGTTTTAAGGTCAAAATTGAGTGTTTTAAGAAGGGTTAAGTCATTCTAAGCCCATCCTAATTCATGCATGCAAGTTTAGAAGTTTGAGAGGTGATCAAGGCTAGTTCTTCAATGTTCTTCCTCAATTATCTTTGGGCAATCAAGGAAGTGTGAAAATCAAATCCCTTCAGTTATGTAAGGCTATGAATGGGTGCAATTGTCCACACGCATGCCCAATTCTCTCTTAATTCATGATGTTCTAATGATGAATCCATGGGTTTTTTACCTAGTGCATGAATTCCTAAGTTTCAATCATGGGTATGATCTAAGCGTGTTTTAAATGATGAATTATGATTAATGGGCAGATTTTACAATGTTTTAAATTATAAATTTTGTTTTCAAAATTTCTAAACTATGATGCCCATCCATGAATGTTCGTGAAAGTTAAGATCTATGAGATATATGTTCAAGTATGATGTCATGTTTATGAAGAAAGTATGATTTCGAAATACCCATGTTTATGTTCATGTTTTCAAAGTGAATCAAGTTGATTTCAAGTATGTTTAAGTATTGGTCAATCCCATATAATCAAGTATGTCTTATGATATCATGAATTATCTCACCATATGATTTTGGAGTCAAGACTCCCATTATCTTCAGCTTGTGGTATGATTTGAGCCAAGACTCCTCATGTTATGATTTCAGATATTGCATGTATGTTATTATTCAGCTTCGTCATTAGAAGGTGGACAACTTCATTGAAAATGATGGAGATCATATGCATGTTTTTGGGAGTAGTGTCTAGCACTGAGTAGGCTAAGGGTCAGTCAACCCTATGCCATAGAACTACGCGCCAATGTAGGTATGTTCAAATTATTTGGGACCTCCCTTGTGAGCTTCCCCTTCCCCCAAAGGGCCTTGTGCTTGATATCGATATCATGGTAGCGCCCTTAGCCATGGCAAGGCTTTGGACATCTCTACACACTTGAGTGTGATAGTCGGAACCACGTACGCTCTATCGTGGTAATGTTGATATTATGATGAGTCTCCCATTGTTCCTCATGATTTCAGTTACGCATGTACATCAATCATTATATAATGTTTTCAACAGGTTTGACCCAATGTTCAATTTTACTAGTGGTTATCAATTTTCAGCTTTGGGTCATTCAATTCAGTTATGATGTTCAGTTATGTTCAGATCATAGTTTCAGAAAATAGCTTGGAAGTCCTACTCTCAGAATTCTTATCTTGATTATGTTTTATACTATGCATGTTTAATGATTTTATTTACTTAGCGGTTTTACTTACATTGCATACTTGGTACATTCCACGTACTGACCACATACTCTCTGTTGTATCATTTCATGATACAGGATCCGATATTCAGGTTCGGTCCCGCCGTTAGTTAGATTCCAGGAGTTAGCTTCCCTCAGCCTTAGTTGGTGAGTCCTCATTTTGCAAGGGCCCTTCTTAGCAGTTGTACTTAATCTTTTTAGTTTTTAGACTATAGTGAGTTAGTTGGGGGTCTTGTCCCATCAACTCGTCAGTGTTAGAGGCTTTTTTGGACATAGTAGTATTCAACTTTAGACTTGTGCATGTAATAAGATGTTATGTTCGTTTAGACTTCCATTATTCTCTTTATGATGATCTTCGGCTTATATATGATTGAGTTAGATGTTATGTTCATGCCATGGGTCAATTTGGAGCCTCTTGGGGCTCTTTGTCCCGTGTCTCGATTCGGGACTATGTTCAGGTCATAACAAACTTGGTATCAGAGAATTAGCTTTTAAAGTGTCCTAGGGTGTCTGAAGGACGCATTAAGTAGTCTTTTTCATGGGTGTAAAGCGTGCCACACCTATGACAGAGTGGCTATGAGACGTTTAGGAAATGTTCCCTTCTTTCATGATCTTTGTCATGTGGTGAAATGTCTCTCTATCCTTCCAAATCATGCTATATGCATTTGCAAAATCATGCCTCCCTGCAGAGTTAACAGAAGAAGAAATGGAAATGGAAATGGCCATAAGGGAGGCAATGGCGATGGGCATTAGCATGCCCCACCAGTTCATGAGGAGCATATACCCAAGATGGTTTCCCACGCAAAGTTCAGGGCAGCCATTCAGATGTTAGCCCAGGCCCTGACCGCCCAGTTCAATCAATAGGCGGTAGCGCATGTCCCTCAGAACGAGAATGCAACAACGACAAGAGTTAGAGACTTTCTAAAGATGAACCCTCTCGAGTTCCTTGGATCGAAGGTGAACGAGGATCCATATGAGTTCATTGAGGATATTTTGAAGATCACCCAGCTTATGGAGGTGACTAGGGAGGAGTGCACTCATTTGGCCTCGTATCAGTTAAAGGGGGTCACACACATTTGGTTCAAGAAATGGAAGGATAGTAGGGCAGTTGGAGGAGTCCCTATCACTTTGGATGAGTTCCATGCCACTTTTCTAGATCGGTTCTCCCCTCATGAGATGAGGGAGTTGAAAGCGGTCGAGTTTGTGAATCTTAAGGAAGGAAAGATGAAGGTTAATGAGTATGCCTTGGAGTTCACTCATCTATACAAGTATGCACCTGAGATGGGGGCGGATCAAAGAGCCCGTGTGAGAAGGTTTGTAAGGTATAGCAGACTACTTGGTCAGGGATTGCCGAACCCCGATGCTTCTTCAGGATATTGACTTTGCTCGGATAGTCTTGTACATACAGCAGATGGAGCCAGTGCAAATGAGTGAGCAGGAGAGAGAGGCCAAGAGGGCCAAGACTGAGAGCATCGAATTCTCCTAGCTGAGGGTGGGCACCATTAGCAGTCCCACCAGAGATCTTCAACCCCAGTGTCTTCAGCTATGAGTGTGCCATCTAGGTCTAGGCGCGATCAGAGAGGACGAGCATCAGGCTTGAGAGGTCAAAGTATCAGACCCTTAGAGACCAGCCCTCTAAAGTGTAGAAGATGTGGTCGGAGACACACAAATTAGTGTTTCGCATGTACATGTGCATGCTTGGGGTGCGGGAAGCCCGGACATATTCTTAGGGATTCCCCATTAGCCAAGCAGGGTCATAATAGGGGTAGAGGCCTAGCTTCCTGTTCAGTAGCTCCACCAGTATGCCCAACTTAGCAAGGGGCATCTACTAGTATAGGTGGCGGACAGCGCCAAAATTAGATTCTATGCCCTAGCATCCCGCCAGGAGGCGGAGGACTCTCTGGATGTAGTCACTGGTTGTTACGAGTATTCCATCTTGATGTATATGCATTTTTATATCTAGGGGCTACTTTGTCTTTTATGACGCCCTATGTCACTGGTAGACTCGGAGTTAGTCCCGAAATCTTATCAGAACCCTTCTTAGTCTCTACTCCAATTGGTGATACAGTTATAGCTAGACGGGTGTATAGAAATTGCCTTGTCACATTCCTTCAGAAAGACACCTCAGTAGATTTAGTAGAGTTATCCGTGATCGATTTTGATGTTATCCTCGGCATGGATTGGCTTTTTCCATGCTATGCCTCGGTGAACTGTAGAACCCGTGCAGTAGAGTTCAGATTTCTGGGTGAGCCAGTCCTAGAGTGGAAGGGTAGTTCAGCTGTGCCTGTAGGTTGTTTCATTTCCTACCTTAAGGACAAAAAGATGATTTCTAAGGGTTGCATGTACCATCTAGTTAGGGTTGAGGATGATAAATCTGAGACCCAAAATATCCAGTCAATTCCAGTAGTATGTGAATATCTAGAAGTGTTTCCAG
>JACEIK010001341.1:41695-54881 GCA_018107945.1 Datura stramonium
ATAGCATTCTAAAACTCTTAACCAACATGCGAATAGGCCATCTATGTGCCGGGAATTTACGGGGTGTAACATTATGGCTCAGTTTCATCTTAAGGTATCAGTTTCCTCCTTAAAACTCTATTCAGTTTCATGCTCAGCTCATGTACCTCAGTTTCTTTCACGTAAATGGATGTATGTGTGATTCGGGAATTCAGTTCTGTCATATAGTTCAAATTGGAGTCAGTCACTTCGTCATGTTTTCAGCATGTATGTTCAGTATTTGAGTATGATGATTGCATTTCTTTGCTTTTCTATATGATTTTCAACATTCAAGGACGAATGTTCCCAAGGGGGAGATATTGTTATACCCTACAAGTCCTAAGATCAGACCTGGGAATTGAAATGGAGAAAATAGGAATTTCTGCACTAGGTCATAGGACGAGTCGTCCAGTGACCCTTTAAGAACCCCACGAGTCATTAAGTGACTCATGGGGAGAGGCTTGAACTTTGTTGAAATTTTATGTTCAGAGTGACCACGGGGGGTGACCACGAGTCATGGTCAGAACTACGACCCGTAACGTCATCTATGGTAAAGAGAGGTTGATAGATCAAGGATTTTGGGCAGTGCACCTAATGACTGGTCACCACGAGTCGTTAGGAACACCACAATTCGTGGTGTACCTCATCGTTGCCCTCGGGAGAGTTTTGGCAGTGCAGTCAATGAGTACAGATCACGAGTCGTGTCCTGGGATGAGAGTCGGCTAGTCCCTCGTTGGGACTTGCAGGGTGTTTTTCTTTGTGAATTTAGTAAGGGCTTTTCTGTAATTACTAAGTTCCTAAGGCCTAAACTAAGTCGTTTTAAGGTCAAAATGGAGTGTTTTAAGAAGGGTTAAGTTATTCTAATCCCATCCTAATTCATTCATGCAAATTTAGAAGTTTGAGAGGTGATCAAGGCTAGTTCTTCAAAGTTCTTCCTCAATTCTATTTGGGAAATCAAGGAAGTATGAAAATCAGATCCCTTCAGGTATATAAGTCTATGATTGGGTGCAATTGTCCACACCCATGCCCAATACCCTCTCAATTCATGATATTCTAATTGATGATTCCATGGGGTTTTTACCCAATGCATGAATTCCTAAGTTTCAAACATGGATATGATCTAAGCATGTTTTAAATGATGAGTTATAATTAATGGTCAGATTTTACAATATTTTAAATTTTAAATTATGTTTTCAAGTTTTCTAAACAATGATGCCCATCCAGGAATTTTCATGAAAGTTGAGATCTATGAGATATATGTTCAGGTATGATCTGATGTTTATGAAGAAAGTATGATTTTGAAATACCTATGTTTATGTTCATGTTTCCAAAGTGAATCAAGTTGATTTAAAGTATTTTTAAGTATTGGGAAAGCCCATATGATCAAGTACGTCTTTATGATTTCATGAATTAATTTACCACATGGTTTTGGAGTCAAGACTCCCATTATTTTTAGCTTGTGGTATAGTTTGAGCAAAGGCTCCTCATGTTTTGACTTCAAATATTGCATGTATGTTATTATTCAGCTTTATCATTAGACGATGGTCAACTTTGTTGAAAAATGATGGAGAGCATATGCATGTTTTTGGGACTTGTGTCTAGCACCGAGTAGGCTAAGGGTCAGTCAACCCTATGCCTCAGAACTACACACCAACATAGGTATGTTTAGATTATTTGGGGCATCCCTTGTGAGCTTCACCTACCCCCAAGGGGCCTTGAGCTTGATATCGATATCATGGTAGCGCCCTTAGCCCTGACAAGGCTTTGGACAGCTCTGCCCACTTGAATGTGATAGTCGGGACCACATTAGCTCTATCGTGGTAATGTCAGTTATATGAAGAGTCTCCCATTGTTCCTCATAATTTCAGTTATGCATGTACATCAGTCATAATATTATGTTTTCAGCAGGTTTGACCCAATATTCAGTTTTACTTATGATTATTAGTTTTCAGCTTTGGATCATTCGATTCTGTTATGATGTTTAGTTATGTTCAGATCTTGATTTCAGAAAATAGCATGCAAGCCCTACTCTTAGAATTCTTATCTTGATTATGTTTTATACTATCCATGTTTAATGATTTTGTTTACTTAGAGATTTTAGTTACCTTGCATACTCGGTATATTTCATGTACTGACCGCATACTCTATGATGTATCATTTCATGATACAGGATCTGATATTCATGTTCAGTCCTGCCGCTAGTCAAATTCCAGGAGTTATCTTTCCTCAGCCTCGTCTTTTTAGTTTTCAGACTATAGTGAGTTAGCTGGGGGTCTTGTCCCATCAACTCTTTAGTGTTAGAGACTTTTTTGGACATAGTTGTATTCAGCTTTAGACTTGTGCATGTAATCGGATGTTATGTTCATTTAGAGTTCCACTATGCTATTTATGATGATCTTCCACTTATCTATGATTGATTTAGATGTTATGTTCATGCCATGGGTCGACTTGGAGCTTCTCGGGGTTCTTTATTCGGTGTCTTGATCCAGGCCTATGATTGGGTCATGACAGGCTTTGTGCTAGCTGAGGGTCTGTTTTCTTGAAATATTTAAAGTGTGACAACATACACTTAATACACATATATATAGAGGCAGTGGGGGGAGGTCCACGATCGTCCCCCATCGCGCTGCTTTACGGGTGAGACACGTCGCCCAACGCGGGGGAGGGGGTCCGCGACGTGGTGCCCATTGCAGCATTCCTCCAACCTTCTCCCACCTTCTAGCTCGGTACCGTGCTCATGCATTCATTTCCCAAGACCTTTTCCGTATGCATCATACTCCAAAACTCTCAACATAGGTACGAACGCATATACTACATGATTACGGGGTGTAGCATCATCCCCCCATAGGAACATTCTTCCTCGAATGTAATCTTAAGCTTGAGAGACTCAACTCTTTTAGCTATAGCTAGAAAAATTTCAGCAGAGTCTTCTCTATAATGTGGAATATCCGAAAACCTAGAATGCAGAAAAGTCTAACACAGGCGTCTCATAGGACGCTATCAAAAACTACTCCACAACATCCAATGAATAACTGATGTGCTGTAGATTTACAACACTTTCGACGCTCAAAACTGAGGAAATAGCATGGACTTAGGTATATTTATATGGATATAAGGCACTTTTCCTTTGCTTACAAGATAAATTGGTGTTGGAGCTAAAATGCGCAAAAGAATAGCCTGAAAGTGTATAAAATGGGCTCAACTCACAGTTTACAATATGAGCCGTAGAAAGGTCTTACGAGTCGTACTGCTGGTCGTGAGAAGTTACAAAAGGATAAGGATGAAGAGTTGCATTATACGAGTCTCAGTACGAGTCGTACAAACCTTGTACGAGTCGCGGGGAAGAAGTTGTGAAAACATTCAGAAGATTTGCACAAGAGGCTGACTCCAGCTATGGAAAGACAGTACGAATCGTGGATCGTAGGTACGAGTCATTCCATAGCATTCGTGATGGACTTCAGAATTATTTTAGAATTATTTCAATGTCTTAGAGTCAAGCCATGGAAGTATAGTACGACTTGTAGGATGCAGGTACGAGTCGTACCAGGATCCAACACTTGGCCAAAATTCAGCCAGTCAATAATGTATGTGAGGAAGGTACGACTCATAGGTTCATGGTACGAATCGTAGGATAGGTCGTGGCTCTAGCGGAACCAAATATGGAAATTCACCCTGTTAGCCTAGGAAAAGGATTTTTATGTCTGTATAAATACATTTTATGTTTTATTTTTCAAAAAACATGTGTGGATGCGAGAGAATAGTTAGAAAACATTGAGAAAGGAGAGAATTGAGTTGAATTGACTTATGATCAACCTTTTCTTGAATTCTTCTTGTTCTTGCTACTTGTTCTTGAAGATTTTGCTGATTTATTAAAAGAAGTTTCATTCTTATCCATAATTGTAAGTATTTATTTATGTTCTTAATCATGAATGCAAATCACAACTTTACAACTATGAGAGGCTAAAACCTCTATAGCTAGGGTTGTGGGAACCATGGTGGATTAACAAGTTAGGGTTGCACAAAGTGACTCTAAACCAATACTAAACTCTTATATTGTATTATGTTCATGCTTAAACATTTCTTAATGGTGCGCAACGTTAGGACATGCCAGAATTCTTTACTTTCTTAGGTCTAAGAGGTAGCGATTAGGAAAAGAGAACTACAACAAAGCCTTGATCTTCATGACCATTGTATTAACTTGAGCTGTGGTTGCAGGATAGTTAAATTTGGGACAAATTGATAATGGTTAAATTGAAATCGCTCATGAGACCTGGTCGGGTGATTGAGTATCGTCATTCAATAGGGACTGGTCGGTCATTTGAATGAACCTAAGTTATCAGTTCTACATATAAAATATTGGGATAGATCACTAGTGTAAAACCCAAAGTAGTTATGAATCCATGGGGAATACTTACCCTAGTTTATTGCATTAATTTGGAAACAACCATCAATTTCTCAACATTGTTACTTATTAATTTTATAAATTCCCCCTCTTAGGAAATAATTGACTAAAAGCTTTAAGCACTAGCGTTCGTCTATATCCTTCCATATTCCTTGTGGGATCGACTCCAACCTCTAGTTGGGTTATTTATTAACAACATCCTCTTCATACATCAATTGGAGATATGGTTTCAGCGCTATCAAAAAGTGGCGTCGTTGCTGGGGAATACAGTTAAGAATAGGTTATTTGCTTGTATTTGGCTTTTTGGTAGTTATTTCATTAATTACATTTTTTTTCTTCTTGTTTTTGATACCCACGGGCTGTTCTCTGGTGAATGCCAAGCACTCGGAGTAGCGGAGATCCCCTTGTTCCATTAAATCCAAATATCAAACGAGCACTGCACAAAATAGAGAACCAAGATCAAATAGAAGCCTGCATAGATAAAGAAGCTAGGCAAGTCGAACTAGCTCGGCAAGTTGCACTGTAGGATGCGGATGATGGCAGAGAAGAGGTTGTAAATGCTGGTCGACATGGGAGGGGCAATAGAGCTCATAGATTTTCCCCTCAGTTCTTCGATGATGAGGACCCAGACATTGATGAAGTTGGGTCGACTGGAGCAATTGTGCCACCACCACTGTCCGTTGGGGACAAATTCGACATTACGAGCACCATGATTCAATTATTAAACATGAAAGGGGCATTCAGTGGTCACGCAGTGGATGACTCCAACTTGCACTTGATGAACTTCGTAGGAATATGCAAGGCATATAGGTTTCCTGGAGTAAGTCGGATGCCATATGCCTCAGACTCTTCCCATTCTCTCTATTAGGGGAAGCCACTTTACGGTTGTCGGAGTTGCCCAACGACTCCATAACCAACTGAAGGGAGCTCCAACATGCCTTTTTGGAGAGATTCTTACCCCAATCTAGGATGTTTCAGCTAAAAGACGAGATCTATAATTTTCGACAAATTAAGACAGAGACACTTCAAGAAACTTGGTTGAGGTTCAAAAAGAAGTTGACAAAGTGCCACAAAATCCCAAATGACAGTTTTTTGGAAATCTTTTACAGGTCCTTGAATAATAGCACCAAAGTTGTAGCGGACACGGTGGTAGGAGCAGCGTTGATGAGTCACACCTGGGAGAAAGCTGCCACAATTCTCGACAGGGTGACTAAGACTAACACGGCCTGGCATATGAGGGGGCTGATGCAGCGGTCGGTACATATGTTGTTGGTTTTACTGTAGACCAACGAAGGAAAGAAGAAGAACGCGACTAGGAGTTGGTCGTATGCACACATCATTGTACTTGTTAACAAAGCATATTATAGGAGCTGGAGACAAAAAGGTAAATGTAGTAGGAACTCAAGAAATGGAACAAGGAGCAGATCACTCTAATTCTGAGGAAGAGGCAAATTTCTTGGATAGCCAAGCGGCGGGTTTCCGGGTCAACGCCCAAGTGTCTGGACAAGAAAACTGGAATGAATACAGAGATAGGAGTCGCGACTGTGAGCGCGAAGGAGAATGGAGAAGGAACGATGGTTACCGCAATGATCGAGCCGGAGTTTATGTGCCTCCTAATGCATGAGAGGGGGAGGCTTGGCAATAAAAGTTAGAAAGCATGATGGCCGAAATGTTGAAAAAGGTGAGGTCCACTGATGAGCAATTAAAGGAGATCATAGAAGATATATCAAGTATGGGACAGTGAGTGGAATCTTATGCAACTGCCATCAAGCAGATTGAGCATCAACTTGGGAAACTGTCAACATCACTAAACCCTAGACAAAAGGGTACTGCCTAGCAACACCATCTAGAATCCAAAGAATGATGGCCATTTCATGGTAGTGATGACTAGGAGTGGCAAAACTACAATTGACCCCCCTTTCCCGGTTGAAGTTGAGTTGAAGAAAGAGAGCATAATTGAGGAAGATTATATGAGTGTTGAGATGGAGATTGGTGAGTTACACGAGGCCCCGGGAGGTGAGAAGGAACTTTAAATTGATCAAGGGGAAACGCAAGTGCATAAAGCTATCCCACGACCATCGCCACCGTTCCTTCAAAGAATGAAGAAAAAGGAGAAAAATAGTAAGTTCCAGAAATTCCTCTCAATGCTAAAACAACTGTCTGTGAACATACCACTGGTCGAGCCATTAGAACAAATGCCAGGATATGCAAAGTTTATGAAGGACTTGGTGACTAAGAAGAGATAGGTAAGCTATGAGCCTGTTGAAAATTTACATCATTGTAGTTTCATAGATACAAGGGTCCTAGATCAGACGAAGGAGTACCTAGGTGCTTTCACTATACCCTTCACGATTGGCAATGTAGAGTTCGCAAGGGCACTCTGTGATCTGGGAGATAGCATTAATTTGATGCCCTTGGTAGTGTTCAAGAAATTAGGATTGGGAGCCCCCACATCGACCAACATGCAGCTACTGATGGCCAACAAAATTGTTAAAAAGCCAGTGGGAATCCTATTCGATGTGCTTGTCAATGTAGACAAATTTATATTCCCAGCAAACTTTATAATTTTAGATTGCGAGGTTTATTATGAGGTCCCCATCATTTTTGGGCGACCATTCTTTGCAACCGGGAGGGCTCTAGTAGATGTAGGATGGCCTGCTGAAGTTCAGATTAAACAAAGAAGAGGTCACTTTCAACATCTTCCGAACAATGAAGCAACCCAAGGAATATAGTGTAATCTCAGCACTAGAGGATGATTACGAATCACTTGATGAATTCTGAGTAGTCAAGAGACTTGTGTCATGCCACGACGTTAAATCAGGCGCTTCTTGGGAGGCAACCCAAGTTATTGAACTAATGTGTGCTCAGTGTGCAGGGAAACTAAAAACAGAAGGCTGAAACAACAGTTGCTACGGCTCTCAGTATGACTCGTGATGGTATCCTATGAGTCGTAGCGACAACCCTGGTGAGGATCAAAGAAATAATTCAAAGATCTAACCCACGAGTCATCATATGGATCGTACCTCAGTTGTATGAGCCATAGGATGCACTCGTAGGTCCCCAGGTAAGTCTTTAAAATTCTAACTTACGAGTTTAAAGGACGAGTCATAAGGACTTACTATGACTTATGGTGTGAGTCGTGACGGGTAAAATAAACAACTTAACCTGACTCATCCAAGATTTTTAAGTCTTCCCCCCTCACCTATTTAAACCTCATATGCAAAACCGACTCCTCTCCCACAAGAACAACCCACAACTCACAAACTACACACCCGTAACCTATACCATAGAAGAATCGAGCAAATTTTCTTATTTAAACCAAGTTCCTCTAAATCCTACACGTAGATTACCAGTCGAAGAAACATCTAACAAGTAAGTCTAGTGCTTTGAATATTGATAACAACCATAGGCCAAAAGTAATGGTGTCAAAACCCCTGTGAGTCATGAGTTATGCTTAAAAAATCTTTGAATAAAAGGGCAATGATTAGGGTGTTAGGAAGTTGTTTATGACTGGGTAATACTCTATAATGTTGATAAACTTAGGGCATGAACTATTTACAATGAGTTACGGACAGTAATTAAAAAGGGGAGGATTGAGCTTGGGTTAAATCGATTGAATGATAGGCCTAGACCTGGGGAAATTTGAGTACCCAAAATGTGAAAAAAGAACCCTTGCAAACTAAAAAAGAAATTTGATCAAGGCCTGAAAGTGGTATGAAGCTCAGCACGGATCGTAGTTTGTCACTACGAGTCGTACTAAGCACTCGTACCATAGAATTGAACAAGGTTGCATAAAAACGTCTCTCCTATGACTAGTGAAATTGACCTACGGATCTTACCACGAGTTATGGAAAAATCTAGAGAAACAATAATGTTGGAGATCCATCAGACGACCCAAGGTACGGATCGTACCTTCGTGGTACGAGTCATACATGTGAGTCGTAATAAACATACAAAGTTTCTTAGACTTCATACGAGTCGTACCTTCATGGTATGACCCATACTGTTGACCCGTGATGAGAATTTGAAACTTTTCTTTCTGATTCTTCTTTTTCAAAAATGGAATGCTAACTTCTTTTCCTATAGGTACAATGACGCAGAAGCGAAAGGCATCCAAAGCAATAACCTGGAGAACATTAATTGATGAAACATTTGCGTCCGAGGCTAGACAAGCAGGAAATTCCCCTAGTGGTTCACTTGAGGACTACCAGATAGACACCTCAGACACTGATGGAACCCGAACCACTAGGGAAAAAGCAAAGGCCAAGAAGATGCAACCACTGCCACATTTACTCAAGCTCCCCAATCTGAGAAGGGAGCTAGAGAAGAACATCAGGAGTCAGGAAATGACTCAAATGCTGAAGAAGGGTCCGGAGAGACCCAAACTGTAGAAGAAAGTGGCAGTGAAGGATCAGAGGAGGAGGCTCCTAATGCTGCACAGGAACAGACCCCACCCAGAGAGAACCACACAGTACAGTGGAAAGTGCCGGGAGCTAGATAGATCTATGAGTAGGGCATCTCTCTCACCACCAAAAATAAGTCAAGGAGAAGCATCCAAGAAGAGCCGCGGATCCTCACTAACTCACTCAATGAAGTTGAGGAGATGAAACGGATATTAAGTTTCTATGGTTTCGAGTGGATGGACAAGACTCCATCCCAGTATACAGTAGAAATGGTCCAGGAGTTCTACGCCAACTATTTTGCCACCATGGAGCTAAAGGAGAAGGAGGGGCAGAAAATAAAAGACCAGCCCCATGTGGAGAGTGTTATGGTTCGAGGTCGAGAGGTTGATATAACTGAGAGGACCATCACTCGAATTTTGTATGGACCTCAGTTCCTGCATACAAGAATGATTCCAGAATATGAGTACAGGGTGGAGGCAATGAAGTAGATTAGGAAGCTGGGTTTGGAGGAGCAGCAGAAGCAGTTGAAATGGCTGGTAGAGGTGATTGCTGAGAACAAGGAAGAAGCTGAGTTGGTTACTGGTGGAAAGTAGGTGACAAAGAACTCTCTCAATTTCATAGAAAAAGCTTGTTGGACACTAGTACGGCATCGGTTAGCACCCACGGTCAACGACAACACATTGGTACTGATAGGGCAGCTTTGATGGCATGCCTCATGTCCTGTTACCCCATCAATATCCCAAGGATCATACCGGAGGAAATACGACATCGGGTGGTGGGAGTGAGAACTACTATCCTATTCCCGAGTCTTGTATTTAGGTTATGTACAGAGGTAAGGGTACCAGTACGATGGGGCGAGGAGCGGCTGATCGAAGGCCAGAGAATTGTAGACATAAGCCTTATACGAGATGAGATGAACCTGATAAGCTGAGCCAGGATTCCCACCACGATTCCAGTAGTCCATCCAGCAGGGGATTCACAGGTGAATATCCCTATTACACAGGAGCAGAGCGAGACACTAGCTACAAACACCGGTCATTTAGAGTCTGCTCCTAGCACCTCAGCTGCACCACTGCCTAGCCTGCAGACTCAGACGCCAGCAGGGCATGTTTTGGTGACACAAGACTTCCTCCAGAAGCTAGCAAAACGGTTGACCATGGCAGAGTGAAATATTCAGGCCATGATGGAAAATATAAAGTTGTGGGTCAAGTCAGAGATAGAGGCAACAACACACGCTCTACATGCTCGCCTAGACGGATTTGAGAGATGATTCAATGTATGGATGGTGGAGCAAACAGACACCAAAAGTCTTTGTGTGGAGTTGGGGGCTCTTCGGAGCCAAGTAGTTGAGTTATCATCACGAAAACCAACAGTTAACGCACCCCCACTCTTCTGGACCTAGATACCTGCAGTGATGAGGAGATTCATTTGGCAGCATATTAGGAGCGGATGGAAGCTTCTGATGATAAGGGGAAGAAAAGAGTTGCTGAGGATACTAGAGAGGAGAGCTTGAGAAAGAGAAGGAAGAAGGAGAGAAAAGAGCGTAAGTGGGCTAGAGAAGAGAGCCTGCGGACTCATGACACATATTTTTCTGAGCTGTAGGAGCGAGCTAGAGGAGAAGGTAGCTCCACCATGGCTCAATCGAATCATGCCAATGGCCATGACCTTTCGGGTGAGCCATATTCATCCCAGATTATTACAGAGGCCTTCGAAGAGGCCACGACTACTGAGAGGGGGGCCACTCCCCCTGTTGACACGTCATTGAGCGAGCCGGCCACCGCTAGCGCCATGATTGCAGTAAAGATACCGCCTCCGCAGGATGAGAGGAGCACCTAAAGTGCAATAGGTATGTTTTCTTCCCTATGTTATTGTAGTTCATGCTTTGTGGGAGAAGTTTACTTTTCAAAAAAAGGGGAGGGGTGTACTTGTGATTTTTGGGGAATTTTTTATTCGTTTGAGGGTTTTTCCTGCCGTATTTATTTTCCCTCAGGCATGCTATGTAGTAGAACCGGTATGTTTAGGATTTTTATTTTTCTTAGTTTGTGATTTTTGTTTGATTAAAAAGTAGCTTAAGATTACTCAGCCAATAAATTGCACTACTTTTGATTTTTGGAAATTTTCAAATTTGACCCTATTTTAAATTTTTTTGATACATTAGCTATGTATTTATGACTGCATGCATGATTTCTGTGGATCTTTTGATGTCATTTATTTATAAACGTGAGNCTTTTGATGTCATTTATTTATAAACGTGAGTAGTTATGCTAATCCATGTATAAACCAGACAGGTGAGGTGAAAATAGTTCATGTACCATGAGTGAGTGAGGTATAGTACTTAGTTCGGTATTATGTTGAAGATCTAGAACTTGCTCGGTTGGTCTTTTCATAGGCCATGGATGGTTGGTTAGGATATGATCATAGGCCATTTTTGTTTAGCTCACTTTTAGCCTATATGACCCTACTAAAACTACACAAATTCCTTGATCCCAAGTTTGAGCCTTAATTGACCCATTTTTTTTCTTTGACTAACCAATGAACTTTACCCATTTGTTTATAATGAACCTATTTTGGCCCTGGTTCTTCCTTGGATATTTTGAACCTCAACATAGGCAAAATGCTTAAGTTGAGGGTGGCTAGAGTAGGGGTGCATACATGGCGGGAATGAGAAAAAGGGAAAGAAAAGAGAAAAATGAGGTGTGGTGAGGTGAAAAGAAAATTGATGAAAATATTGAGAATATTGAAAAAAGAGATTTCAAAAGAAAATGAAAATGTTGAAAAGTTAAAATACACTACACCCATGCAAATGTATAATAAAAGAGGTGAAAAGGAAAGAAAAGAGAATGAAAGAATAAAGGGTGAAGTAGGTAAAAGGTGAAGCCGATGTATGTAGTGCCAAGGAAGGGATAGTAACTTAAAAATCTCTCATCTTTGTCATTTCAGAACCTAAGCCTACATTACAAGATATATCAAGTCCTATAGTGATCCTAATTTGACCATCCGGCAAACTGAAGCAGAGAAAATAAGGGCAAGCTTATGGTATCTGGTACATGGTACTTGGAACTTCTTTGTGAAAGTGAGCGCCTTACTTTTTTAGTCCCATGCAATGTTTGACACAATATATATATGAGTGGTGACTTCACTTGTCATGAAGGGTACATGGATTATGTTTACTTTTACCATTGGTATGTGTGAAAAATATTGGTGATGACTTCATTTCCTGTTGATAGCTAGATGACATGTCTTGATCCCTATTTATTATGTTTTGTGGTTGCTTTTGGTATATTAGCTGATGTTGGTCCATGAAAAAGGGTCAGAAGAGGTTGTATAGAAAGTGCAAGTTTTGTTTAAGTATTGGCTGTAGTATCTTAAGTTTGTTTTCTAGTTGAACGTCGTGTTTAGTTTTTTTTCTTTGCTTGAGAACATGCAAAAATATTAAGTTGAGGGTGCTGATGTGCTGTAGATTTAGAGCACTTTCGACGCTCAAAACTGAGAAAATAGCATGGACTTAGGTATATTTATGTGGATATAAGGCTCTTTTCCTTTGGTTACAGGATAAATTGGTGTTGGAGCTAAAATGCGCAAAAGATAGCCTGAAAGCGTATAAAATAGGCTCAACTCACAGTTCACAGTATGAGTCGTAGGAAGGTCTTACGAGTCGTACGGCTGGTCGTGAGAAGTTGCAGAAGGATAAGGATTAAGGGGTGCATTATACGAGTCTTAATACGAGTCGTACAAACCTTGTACGAGTCGTGGGGAAGAATTCGTGAAAAAATTCAAAAGATTTGCACAAGAGGATGACTCCTGCAACGGAAAGACAATATGAATCATGGAACATAGGTATGAGTCGTACCATAACATTCGTGATGGAATTCAGAATTATTTCAATGTCTCAGAGTTAAGCCATGGAAGTATAGTACGACTCATAGGACACAGGTATGAGTCCTACTGTTCACTCCCAACAACATGCAAGTGCACGTGCTCGTACAAGTAATAAAGTGGCTTTATTTCAAGCCAGGTATCGAACCCACAGGGACTGTAATGTTACAGTAATTTTTCATTAAGTGTTTAATATACGCACTTCTTTATACAAGCAGACAAACAGAAAAATGGTGAATTTTCAATAATACTAGTTAATGTAACTTTAAGTAAAAAGATTGTAAATTATAATCTGAAAAATAACACGAACAAGCTGAAGTTAAGGCAAAACATGCAGATAGGTAATTTATTGATTAAATTGCAGTCAACACTTCTCTTTGGTTGTTAGCCAGGAATTATTAACCAATGGATTGGGTCTTTCGAACTCCTCTCCAATTAAAGAATCATGAGACTTACATTACACATTTCTGTGATGCAAACACTTCAT
>JACEIK010001341.1:78788-91053 GCA_018107945.1 Datura stramonium
AAGTTGATTATTACCTTAGTTCAGTCCCTGTGGGATCGATACTTGGCTTACTTTAGCCATTTTACTACTTGTTCGACCACATGCACTTGCGTGTAGTTGCAAAACCCACTGAACAGTTACAATCTCTCACCCTTGGGATCATTCATCCTCGAATGAAGACTAAAACTGCAGTAAACTAGGAAAAGAGCTAAGATTTCTAGACTGAGACTATGAGATAGTTTCAGAGGGAGTAACTGACTCCGAATTGACTTAACCATACTAACAGAGATGATGCAACTGAAATGCACATGGAAAATCTAAATAGAACTGGTGAGTACAGAAATAAATAGATTAATGAGAAGGAATTTAGTATCTGATGTCGGAACTGAATTGGGAGGGAACAAGTGTGGGTATCTAGTCATCATATTTTCTTCGGCTTCCCACATAGCTCCTTCTACATACTGATTTCTCCACAATACGTTGACTGAAGCTACCTCCTTGTTCCTCAACTTACGAACCTGACAGTCAAGGATCTGAATTGGGACGTCTTCATAAGAGAGACTATCTTTCACTCCCACAATTCTTCAATAGTGACACATGGAATAGTGGGTGCACAAATGCCAACAATGAAGGTAATTCCAGCTCATAGGCTACCTTGCCAATTCGTTTTAGAATTCTGTAGTATCCCACATATCTCATACTAAGCTTTTCTTTCTTCCCAAATCTCATTACCCCTTTCATGGGTGAAATTTTCAAATAAACCCAATCATCTACTGCAAACTCTACTTCTCTTCTCCTCACATCAACATATGATTTCTAAGGGCTCTAAGTTGTTCTTAATCCTTCTCTAATGATTTGTACCTTCTGCAAAGCTTCCTGAACCAAGTCTACCCCGATTAGAGTAGGTTCACCAACCTTAAACCACTCAATAGGAGATCTACACCTCCTGCCATACAATCCCTCAAATAGGGCCATCTGGATACTACAGTGGTAGCTATTGTTGTACGCAAACTCGATGAGAGGCAAGTGATCATCCCAAATTCCCTTGAAATCGATCACGAACGCTTTCAACATATCCTCTAGGGTTTGAATAGTCTCCTTAGCTTGTCCATCTATCTGAGGGTGGAAAGCTGTGCTGAGCTTGACCTAGGTACCAAGTCCCTTCTGAAAGGACTTCTAGAAATGAAAGGTGAATTGCGTACCTCTGTTTGAGATAATGGATAAGGGCACCCTATGAAGTCTGACTAGCTCCCAGATATAACGACTAGCATAGTCCTCAGCTGAATCTGTAGTTTTAATTGGGAGAAAGTGTGCTGACTTAGTCATCCGCTCTACAATCGCCCAGACTGAATAATGCTGCCAATGAGTCTGAGGTAGACCCGTAATAAAGTCCATATTTACTTTTTCCCACTTTCATGTAGGTATTCTGATATCCTGAGTCATACCTCCCAGTCTCTGGTGTTCTACTTTTACTTGCTGGTAGTTCGGTCACTTAACTACAAATTCAGTGATATCTCTTTTCATGCCATTCCACCAGAAAATATCCCGTAGTCATGGTACCTCTTAGAGCACCGGGATGAATGGAATATCTCGAACTACGTCCTTCAACCAGTATCTGTTGTCTCAAATCACCCACATCCGGTACGCACAATCTACCCTGGTAATGGAGTACACCATCTCTCCCTTGGGAGAAAGCCTCAACTTCTTTTTTAAGAACTGCCTCCTTCAGCTTAAGCAGTATGGAATCTTCATCCTGGCTTGGCTTAACTTCAACTACCAACGAGGAATCTGGTCCACTTTGCATTACCACTCAACCCTCAGCTGAATCAACAAACTACACCCCTAACCAAGCTAGTCTATGAATATCCTTCACCAGTTCCTTTCTGCCCTCTTCAACATGGGCCATGCTCCCCATAGACAACCTGCTTAAGGCATCAGCCACCACAATGGCTTTGCCCCGGTGGTTCGACACACACATGTCATAATTCTTCAGTAATTCTAACCATCTTCTCTAACGAAGATTCAAGTCTTTCTAGATGAATAGATATTGGAGGCTCTTGTTATCGGTGAAAACTTCAACGTGAGCCCCGTAAAGGTAGTGTCTCCATATTTTAAATGCAAACACCACTGCTGCCAACTCCAAGTCACGAGTCAGATAATTCTTTTCATGAACCTTGAGCAATCTGGAGTCAAGGCTATCACCTTTCCCCGTAGCATCAGAACGCAACCGAGTCGAACTCTAAAAGAGTCACAATACACAACCAGCCCATTTGTTCCTTGTGGTAAGGTAAAAATTTGAGCGGTAGTGAGTCAAATCTTCAACTCCTGGAAACTCTTCTCACATGCATTTGACCACTGAAATTTTACCTTTTTCTGAGTCAGTCTAGTCAAAGGGGATGCTATAAAGGAAATGACTTCCACAAAGCGTAAGTAGTAACCAGCTAGACCTAAGAAACTTTTAATTTTGGTTGTGGAGCTAGGTCTGGGCCAGTCTTTCACCGCTGCAATGTTTTGAGGATCGACCTAAATACCCTCACCCGAGACAACATGACCAAGGAAAGTCACAGACTTCAACAAGAATTCGCATTTGCTGAACTAGGTGAACAACTGGCGATCTCTTAGTGTTTGAAGCACTATCCTTAGGTGATTAACATGATCTTTCTTATTTTTGGAGTATACCAGAATGTCATCGATAAATAAAATGATGAACATATGCAGATACTGCTTGAAGACTCTGTTCATCAGGTCCATAAAAGTGCGGGGGAATTTGTGAGTCCAAAGGACATAACCACAAACTCATAGTGACCATACCGAGTCCTGAAAGCTATTTTCGGTATGTTGCACTTACTGACCCTTATCTGATGATACCCCGACATGTGATCGATTTTGAAGAAACAACTGGCTCCTTGAAGCTAGTCGAACAAGTCGTCAATCCTGGGTAGGGGATACATGTTCTTTTCTGTGACCTTGTTCAATTGACGGTAATCGATGCACATTCTGAGGGTACCATCTTATTTTCACACAAAAAGCATTAGAGGACCCCAAGGAGAGATGCTGGGTTTGATAAAACCTTTATCAAGAAGGTCTTTTAGCTGCTCCTTCAACTCCTTAAGCTCAACTGGAGCAATTCTGTAAGGAGGGATGGAGATGGGCTTTGTATCTGGAAGAAGGTATATACCAAAGTCTATTTCCCGCTCAGGAGCGACTCTGGGAAGTTCTTCGGGAAACACATTAGGGAACTCACTAACAACTGGGACTGACTGGATAGTTGGGGTCTCCGAGCTGGAATCCTTGACCCCAACTAGATGATAAATGCACCCTTTGGAAATAAGTTTTCAGGCCTTAAGGTATGAAATAAACCGACCCTTAGGCGCTGAACTACTGCCTGTCCATCCTAAAGTAGGCTCATTAAGGAACTAAAATCTGACGACCCTAGTTCTGCAGTTGACTGAGGCATAACCGGAGTGTAACCGATCCATGCCAAGAATAAGGTCAAAGTCAACCATGTCTAACTCTACAAGGTCAGCTGGAATGACTTTGTTGAGGATTAAGACTGGGCAATTTCTATACACCCAGCTAGCTCTAAATGGCTCGCCAATAGGTGTGGAGACTGAGAATGGTTCTGAGAGGACCTCTGGATTGATAATAAACTAGACAGCTATGTAAGGAGTCACGAACAATAGTGTTGCTCCCGGATCTAATAGGGCATATACATCTAGATGGAAAAGACATAACATACCCGTGACCACAACAGGTGAGCTCTCCTGATCCTAATGAGATCATAATGCATAAAAATGGTTTTGGCGATGACTACCATCTATACCTGAAGTGTTGGCCTATTGAGCTGGTCGGTCTGCTGGAGCTACTGAAGTAGTGGATTATGACCTTGTTGGTCCTGCTGACGGGCATTCCTTAAGTGGATGACCAAGCTGTCCATAACTAAAACAACCCTCTCAACCCTGAAGACACTCTCTTGGGTGGTTCTTCCTACACTTATGGTAAGCTGGATAGAAATTTATTGCACTGAGGCTCTGCGACTCAGAGCTAGATCCTCCACCTCACCAATCCTTGCGGGATCGAAAAGTAGGGGTGCTAGATAAACTGGGTTCTAGAGCCCTCTGTTATTGCTACTACTGCTGCTGTGGGTGGCTGCTACTGCTAAATCTGTGATGTCTATATTCTGACTGGCCGGTTCTCACCCATTTTTTCTCCCGCTCCAAATCTTTTACTTTCTCTACCTCAATTTGCTGAGCATGAACGATGAGATTGGAGAGATCGATATCCTTAATAAGCATGTTGTCCTACACTCCTTAAGGACCAAATTTAATACTCCAGTCAAAAACTTCAGCATGTAAGCCCTCGGCTCAGCTACCATCTCTAGAGCATACATAGACAACCTGGTGAACTCCAGTGCATATTCTTCTACTGTTTTGTTCCCCTGCTTCAGGTTCATGAATTCCGCCACCTTTTCCTCCCTGAGCACCTGAGGGAAGAATCTATCCAGGAAGGCTGTAGTTAACACCTCCCATTCAACTGGTCTTGCTCCTGCGGGGCTCCCCTCCTTCAAATGTTCATACCAGATTAGGGCTACCCCTTTCAATTGGTAGGCAGCCAAGTTGGTACTCTCGGAGGAACTGGCACCCATAATCTAGGTGATCTTTCTAATCTCGTCCACAAACTCTTATGGGTCCTCTCCCACCTTAGATTTGTGAAAATTTGAAGGGTTCATCTGAGTGAAATCCAACACATAGGAAGCTGTTGCAGATCCATTATTGTTGATCAGAACCACCTGCTCGTTCACCTAATTGGTAACTATCTAAGAGAGCAACTGGATAGCCACCCTGAACTCTGTTGTAGAGACTAAGTCATCCTGAGGAGCTGCTGGAGATGGTGGGGCAGGTCGGTGAGCATTACCAGCCCTTCTTCTGTTACCACATCGCAAAGGCATAATTCACAAAAACGAAATAGAACATGAGTTAGGGGAACGATTCGTACGATAAAGAGTATGAAAAAAGGGAATTTTCCTATAACATCTCGTAGCCTCCCCGTCATAAGTGTGGCGTACTTCACACCCATGAAAGGGACTCTACTAAATGTGGCTTTTAGACATCCGAGGATACTATAAACCTAGCTCTCATACCAACTTTGTCACGCCCGAGTCTACACCCTGGACGAGACACGATACTTGGAGTCACAAGTAACCCCAAGTCAACCCGAGTCTATCATAACATTGGCATTCTGAGTAACTATAAATAGCGGCAGCTTCAAAGTAAGAGTACAAAACATTTATGAAAATAAAGCTGAATCATAAAGTTTAAAAACCAACTGAAACAAAGCTGAAAGTCTGAAACCATATCTGTGTCTAAAAGCCACTACAAATGATGAGTTGCTGGGACAAGCCCCCAGCTAACTCAAAGTCAAAGTAAAAGAAAAGTAGAACTGAAAGAAATAATCTTTTTCCTCAAAAGATGAGGAATCAACATTGATGCCGCTGGGAGAGCCTGAGCGAGGTCGGCTAATAGTGTTGTGTTTGTGAACCTGCAATTGTATCATAAAATGATACNTGTTCTGGTGGACAGTGTTGGTGTGAAGGATAACCTTAGATATTGAGCGAGGTCGGCTAATAGTGTTGTGTTTGTGAACCTGCAATTGTATCATAAAATGATACAGCATAAAAGGTATGCATCAGTACTTTGAATGTACTGATTAAGTGAGAGAAACCATACACAAGGAATAAAAATGTTGAAATGAGAATACATGCAATGACCAACTGAAACTGCTAAACTGAATAACTGTAATAACTGAGATGGTCTAAAAGACCCTGTTTGATGGTCAAGCACATGCCCAAAATCTGAGGTACTGATCTGGAATACTGTACTGAACTGATTTGAACTAACTAATCTGAGACTAAAGTGAGCTGACTAGTGGGAGAGTGTATAACCGACATATAACCATGTGAGCTAGTCATGGAGTCCGATGTATAGACTCCATTGGTAGGACCCAATATACCTTGTCAGGGTATAAAGGCATGAACTGGGTGATCACAGGTCTGGGCCCATGATCCCAATAAAATATATCCTATAGTGGAAACATAGTTCTAGGAACCTGGGTGCACTGAAACCCCGGTCTGCTCAGTGCTAAGTCTTACTCCCACTAGATAGTCCTAAACGCACTACTAAGCTGATAGCTAAAATCCGGGGCCCAAGACTAAGTCAAGAATACCTATCTGACAGTACCCTGAGAGTCTTATCAGACCAGATTCTATAACTGGGATCTAAGACGCGTCAGAGCATGTTTATCTGGAAGCGTCATAACCGTCTAATGAAAAAACTATAATATGAAGCTGGGGTCCTAAGGTTGGTCTGAGCTAATTATCTGAAAGTGTCATGAAAACCTAAAGAACCACTAAAAACTAATACTAGGTCTAATTTTGATTACTAGGAGGCACTACTGACACCTCAAGAATTTCTGTAGTAAAACTGATCAACTGACATTTCTGACTAGCACTGAGTATTCTAATATTTTGGCTAAAACTGAACTGAAAATAATTTGACTGAGTTTCAATACAACTAACAACATGGGAATACCCAACACTGATAGAATCAAGTAAAATTTTTATACTTAAACACTGTTGAAAGATTCAAGTTTTCTGCATTCAAGAGCTAGGGCTAGAATTTACTTTACAAGGACAATTGTCAACATAGTCACATCCTGGTGGAAAATATCTACAATTAATATAGACAATATTCCATAGGAGTTAAATGAAGTATGACTTATAATTTCTTAACATTCAATAGTTTCAGGACTAGAGTTGATAGAGTAATAGGAAAAAATTAGGGGACACAAGGGAAGAACTATTCCATTGTTGAATTCCCACATACCTATTGTTGGAAATCCCTGAGAGAATTCCTTGAAAAATGTGAGAAGGATCGATCTTCCTAACTTCTTCTTTGAGGCTTTCTGAGAGAGTCTTTATTCATAATTGTTGAGAGATGAGAAAAGAATGAGAGAAACCGTCAGTTTTCCCCTCTAAAGCACTGAATTGACCCTATTCGATATAATTTAGGGACTAAGTAGGTGGTAAATTACAAAAGTAACTATGGGATTTAAATATTAAATTTGGCTGATGGGGTCCTAGTGGGTCACTTAACAAATCGTTGGTTGAGACCATGACTCACTAGGACATCTCGTTGGTTCCACTGCTTGGGGTGAGAAGTCACTGGTTCTGGCAATGGGGGTCACCACGACTCATTGGAGAACCAGTGGGTCGATGGTTACTCCCGTGGCCACTGGACAAGGGAAATTGGAAGGCTAAGCAATGGGTGACACAACAACTCATTGGTTGGACCAATGGGTCGTCGTGTCCAGTCGTTACGTTCACTGGAAAATTTTTTTTGGAAAAGCCTAAGTTGAAACAATGGTACTGACAACGACTCGTTGGGGTAAACAATAAGTCATTGTTTCCTCTTTTCTTCACTGGAAGGGGATTTCAGTGACTTCACCCAACGATCGTTGTTTTTGACAAAAACTCGTTGGTTGAGTCATGGGGTCCTGTGAAGCATTTATGGGCTAGGGGAAACTACGACTGATAGGACGACTCGTTGTTTCACACAACGGGTCATTCCTTGCCTCGTGCATTTCCTGGTGGCAAAGACCTGGTGACCATGACTGACATAACGAGTTGTTGAAGCTTACCACAACTCGTTGTCTCAGTCTTTCTGAGAAATTTTTTTCTTATTCTTTTTCTGCTACATTTTTCTTGAAATGTCTAAGTCTAGTCTAGGAAAATTTTTGGGTGTTACAGTAGGGGTGGCACCCAATCAGGTAGAGGGTGGCACAGCCCAATCGAGGCGGTTCTCAGGTTGGTAATTAGGCCCATTTCTATGCTTTTCTTGGTAAGCTAGAAGTAAAGGTTTCAGACACTGTTATTACAGGTACAATATTTGTGTCTGACAAAATGGCTATTACGTTGTTTGATCCGAGCACAACATTTTCTTACCTGTCTTCTTATTTTGCATTGGGTTTGGATCTTGCTTATGATATGCATGATACTCCTATCCGTGTATCTATTCATGTTGGGGATTCTATGGTGGTTGATAGGGTTTTTTGTGGAATTAGAGGAATAATGGAAAGATTTGATAAGTAAGAGATTTATTAGGTCAAGTGTTTCCCTTGGAGTACTCCAGTTCTATTTGTGAAAAAGAAATATGACACCATGAAGATGTGCTTTGACTATAGACAATTTAAAAAAGTGTCCATTAAGAAAAAGTATTCTATTTTGCGTGTTGATGACTTGTTGATCAGCTTTATGGAGTTTACGTAATTTTTATGATTGATATCACGTTTGGTTACCATCAGTTGAGGATTAGGATAGAGGATATCCCTAAACTTACCTTCAAGACCCATGGTAGCTACTAGGAGTTCTTGATTATGTCTTTTGAATTGACCAACACATCAGCTGAATTCATGGAATTGATAAATAGTGTATTCAACCCTTATTTGGATTCTTTCATCATAATTATCATCAGTGATATTTTGTTGTACTTTTGTAGTATAGAGGAGCATTAGTTATATTATAGAATATTGTTTCATACTTTAAAGAAGGAGCGACTTAATGCAAAAATTTTAGCTGTGAGTTATGGCTTAGTTATGTGACATTCTCGGGGCATGTGGTGTTTAAATATGGTATTATGACAGATTGGAAGAATATGAAGGGTATTAAAGATTGGTCTAGCCTACTTCACTACTGATATTCAGAGTTTTATGGGCTTGACTGGTTATACAGACCATTTGTGAAGGATTTCTCTACTGTTGCATCTCCATTAACAAAAGTAACTAAGAAGAATGTGACTTTTCTATGGTCAGAGTAATATGAGGCAAGCATCTAAAGGTTTAAGACATTGTTAACTTCTGTCTGATATTGATTTTGTTGGTGGAAGGTGATGGCTTCACTGTGTACTATGATGATTCTTGTGTTGCTATTGGGTGTATGCTGATGTAGAAAGGTAAGGTAATAGTGTATGCTTCGAGGTGGTTGAAAGTTTGAAGCTATCCTACTAATGGCATTGAGGTGGCAGCAATGGCTTTTATTTTTTACTTTGAGAACTTTGATTTATTACTTATACGGAGTGTATTGTGAGGTGTTCACAGATCATCATAGTTTTGAATATGTTTATAGCTAGAGAGATCTAAATTTGACATAAAGAAGATGGTTGGAGTTGCTTATGGAGTATGACATCACTATTTCATGTATCCTCTACAAGACGAATATGATAGAGGATGCTTTGAGCTGGGTGTCAATTAGTATGAGAAACTTTGCTATGTTGTGAGTAAAGGAGTGTCTTGTCCATAAATAATAAGTGTTTGGCTAATAGCACTGTGAGACTTAACACATTTCAGATCCTATAAGGTTCTTTCTTTTTTTAAGGCACAATCCCTTATACTGGACTTGATCAAGGCTAGACACTTCAAAGATGATTCAAGCAAAGTGTTAAGATTTGAGATTGAAGAACCAATTCTAGATTCGATAGGTGTTTTGAGAATCAAGTGTCATTTTTGTGTTCCTAGAGTTGGTGATTTGACTATGTTGATTATGGAAGAGGCTCATAGATCTAGATACTTTATCCATCCGGGAGAAATAAAAATATATCAAGATCGAAAGCAATATTACTAGTGGCGTAGAATGAAAAAGGACATTGTTGAGTATGTCTCTCGATGTTTGAACTGCCCACAGGTGAATTATGAGCACTGGAGATCAGGTGGTATACATAAAGGATGCGTATACTTGAGTAGAAGTGGGAGCGAATTACCATGGATTTTGTGGTAGGATTGCCACATAATTTGAGGAAATTTGTTGTTATTTGGGTCATTGTGGATAGATTAACTAAATTAGCTCAACTTTGTGCATTTGACACTTTATATAATTCGGATTAGTGGCTAGAATTTATATCAAAAAAATAGTGTGTCTGCATAGTCTACCTATTTCCATCATTTCAAAATGAGGTAATCTATTCACATCACATTTTTGAACGTCTATATAGAAGGATTTTGGATACTTGAGTGGAGCTTAGTACAATATTTTGTCCACAAACAGATGGCCAGTCCGAGCAAACTATTAAGGTGTTTAAAGACATGTTACAGGCGTATGTGATCAATTTTGATTGTTATTGAGATCAATTCTTGCTGTTAGCAGAGTTTTCTTGTAAAAATAGGTGATTATTCCAACATCCATATGACCACATTTGAGGCTTTGTATGATAGGAGATGTCATTCTCTGATGGGTTAGTTCGATGCATTCAAGGTTAGGCCCTAAGGTACAGACTTGTTGAGGGATTCCTTAGACAAGGTCAAGCTGATTCAAGATAGACTTCTCAGTGCCTAGAGTATATAAAGGAGATATACAGATTGAAAGGTTTGTGATATAGAGTTCATGATTAGGGACAAAGTTTTTTTGAAAGTATCACCTATGAAGAGTGTTATGAGATTTGGAAAGATGGGCAAGCTCAGCCCTAGGTTCATTGGTCCATTTGAGATACTTTTACGTATGGGTAAGGTGACCTATGAATTGGCTATGCCACTACGCTTATCTGGTGTTGCTCTGAAATTCCATGTTTTGATTATGAAGAAATATTATGTTGATGATTCCCACATGATTGAATGGGCTCAATGCAGTTAGACCAAAATCTAGCATTTGAGCAAGAGCCTATAGTTATTCTAGATAAACAAGTTAGAAAGTGGAGATCCAAAGATGTAGCATCTGTGGGAGTATGGTGGAGGAATCATTATGCTGAGAAAGCCACTTGGGAGGTTGAGTCCAACATAGCGAGCAAATATCCTTTGCTTCTTGATAATCCAGTTACTTTCCTTCCCTTTATATTCGAGGATGACATGTGTTTTAGTGGTGGATGATGTAACGACCCTCCTAGTTGTTTTATGACTTTTATTTGGTTTCCCATTTTTAACCCTCCTTATATCTTTTATATTTGATTTATGACTTGTGGGAATATGTGACATGATTCCCAAGATAATTGAATGCGTTTTGAAGAAGAAAGTCTAATATTCAAAGTTTTAAAGTTGAAATAAAGAAATGATTGACCAAAGTTAACATTTGGGGTTAACAAGGTTGTATTCAAGTTTTGACAACTATATTCGGTCTGTAGGGTTATTTAAGATATAGTTGGATAGTTTTCACGGATTTCGAGGGGTTCAGGAGTGGTTTAAGTGAATGATTGCATTCTATTTTATTTTAAAGATTAGAGATTACAACGATCAAATATTTAGTCAAGATGACCTCAGATAAATGATTTGATGATTCCAACAGGTTTAAAATGTTTTTTATTTGGATGCTTGTTTGAAGATGTGATGTTGATGTTGTTTATCCATAAATGGTACTACATGAAGCAAATGATATCCAAATTATATTTTGATTAAACCATTAGATCTTTATTGTTATTCTAGAACAATAGAAAAAATAATCATTGAATTCTTATATCGTATGAGGCTGTTAGTCCGTTTAGTGAAAACATGGACTGCTAATGCAAAAGGGATTTGATGCATGCCTTTAGCGACCAGAAATTTGATTTTTAACAATGGGAACCTACTTTTAACGACTATATTTGTCTTTTATGCTCGGACGACGTATTAACAAATATTGATTTTTGGACATTTTGGTCATATTGAAGTTGTTAAGCTCCATTTGAGCAAAATTCTCATAGTGTTTTTCTCGTAAAAATTAAGGGATAAGTTTAGAATTGATTATAGTCGTTTATTATCATTTTAATCCCATAATTTAGATAGAAAATTGATATTTTAGGCCTAGGATTCTAAAAATAAGTATTCCTCATTTGGGAGTCGAATAACCACCCATTTTAGTTATAACATGATGTACAAGTTTCTTTTATTATGGGTAAACATAATCTGAAAGGAAATTTTAGATTTGGCTTCGATCTTGGGGTGAGTTTTCGATCCAATGTTTGAAGACGAAAATAAATATAACAAGATGAGTTTCATTGAATTTGTATTCTTACGGAGATTTTATACTTTAATAGATTTTGACTATTTGAAAGTATTACAGTAGGGAAAATTCATATTTGATGCTTAGGTTTCGGGTTGAGGCAAGTAGAGATTTCTTGATTTTTTAAGGTGTTAGTTTTAGATATATTAAATGAATTTAAGGGTAACGAGTAATAAGGGGCTCCGGTATAAATGAGATGACTAGTATTTATGTTGATACTAGTATGATAATATGTGTAGATTTACATAAAAGTGATATATTATGATATTTCAC
>JACEIK010001341.1:93840-110542 GCA_018107945.1 Datura stramonium
TTATTTTATTTTATTATTGCAATGCTTATATGTTATTATGTTACTCCTTCACTTCCTTTCTAAGTGCAGAGTTTGAACGAGAAAGCTCCTCACATCCTCAACTATAGAGCTACACTAGTTTTTTTGGAAGGTGAACAGAGCAAGAAGGCAGTACCACTCCTCTATCGAAGATGTCTTTTTCTTCGGACATTCATTTTTTTTACTTTCTACACCTATTAATCTTAGTGTTGTACGTAGACGTCTGGTGCAATGACAATCTGATCTTGGGATTATTTACAACAATTTTGTTTTAAACTGTATTGTTATTGCTCCGAATGTTCTCCTCATATTTTCATAATAAATGTTTTCTTGCTGAATGCTTACTTAAGTGGATATTATTGGGAATCATTGGTTCGCCCACTAGGGGGGTTAGTGTGGGTTCCAATCACGACCATTTGGGTCATGAAAAAGTTTGTACCAAAGCTTTCGATTCGTTGATCTCATTGCACTAAGATGGGTATAGTAGAGTATCATGGATCGGTGCAGAGACGTCCGTAACATACCTTGGAGAGGTTGCAGGACTTTACGAAAACTCTTTTCCTTTCCTTCGTGTGTTTACATAGTTCTAATTAGTATCTGGTGATCAAAATTGGTATATAATAAATTCTCTTTCTTTCCTTCTCAGATGGTGAGAACACGCGCTAACGGAGTCAGAGAAGAGGCACCCGAGCCAACAACAGTAGTAGCCGTGGTTCTTGATAGAGGAAGGGCCAAAGGTCATTGACGGAGGCCTGCTACTTCTAGAGGAGGGGCTCATGCCCCTGCTCCAGTCAGGTAGATGTATGCATCTCCCGTACCACCAACAGTACAGGAACGGGTGGTTGTTAAGGTTGAAGTTCCGCCAAAGGGAGAAGATCCTGCCGCTCCAGCATCCTTTGAGGTTCTGGCTCAGGTCCTTAATATCCTGAGTGGCCTGGTAGGTACTGGGGTAGCGCCAATAACTCTTGAGGGGCAGCACACTGGGATAAAACATGCAGCTACAGTGGCTCCTCGAATGATGACATGTCGGAGTCTGTCATGTTCCAGAGACTGGTAGTGGGACCGGTGATGACGGAGGAGCATGATTTATTTTGGAGGTTCACAAAGATGAAGCCTCCCACTTTCTATGAAACTAAAGTGGAGGACGCCTATGAGTTCATAATCAACTTTCATGAGAAGCTGCACAAGATGGGGGCAATTAAGAGGTATGGTGTTGAGTTTGTTACTTTCAGTTGATGGGGGATGCTAAGCTATGGTGGAGAGCTTTAGTGGAGTGCAGACTAGAGGNGGAGAGCTTTAGTGGAGTGCAGACTAGAGGGGTTAGCACCATTGACTTGGACCCATTTCTACTCTATATTTCTTGAGAAGTATATTATCCGCACTTCGAGGGATAGGATATGGGATATATTCACCACCATCGAGCAGGGGAACTTATCTGTTGCAGCATACGAGGCACGATTTCATTAACTTTCTAGGTATGCTCTACCTTTATTTCCTGCGGAGGAGAGGATCAGGCAGTTTGTTAAAGGCCTGAATGTGGGTCTCCTAGTATCAGCTCTTCAGATGGTCTCCTCAGGTTAGACCTTCCAAGAGATGGTGGAGTATGTGAAGTTCGTGGAAGGGGTGTGACAGGAGGAATATTAAAAGAATGTCGAGAAGAAGACTTAGAGGGTGGGATCCTATAGTAGGTCTTTTGCTAGGGCTCCGGCACCACAGGGTTTCTCTGGGCACCCTATTCAGTCGGCCATGTAGGTGTCAGCCGAAGTTCTTCCAGGGACAGCTCCATGACCATCAAGTCTAGTTGGGGGTACTCAGATCATTCGTTCAAACTTCGGTGCTCGCCCTATTTCCTCTATACCGGCTTAGGGGCTAGTGAAGGAGAAGTTCTGTCACGAGTGTGGTGAGTATGGCCACTTCTGCAGATGGTGCCCTAGGTTAGAAAGAGCGGAGAGATTGTTCCTCACCCAGCTCCTTGAGCTCTTGCCCCCGCCGGGAGAGGAGGTAATGATTCAGTTAGGATAATCCATAGCTGGGATTAGGTAGTTAGCTAGTCGTTAGAGGTAGTGCTCAGTAGAGTAAAAGAGGTGCTTAGGTGGGTATGGGTGGCACCCAGTCAGGTAGAGCGGTGGCGCAACCCAACCGGGGCAGTTCTCATGTGGGTAATCAGACCCATTTCTATTCTTTTCCTAGTAGGCTAGAGCTAGAGGCTTTAGATGTTGTTATTACAAGTACGATCTTTGTCTCTGACAAAATGGCTATTACGTTGTTGTAATATCCCAGAAGTTCCTAAGATTAGACCCGGGATTTAAAAATGGAAGTTGGCCGAAATTGGTAAAAAATCCCACAGAACGAATGACCCAACGGATTGTTGGTCCAACCAACAACCTGTGGGAAGCAGTCGTGGGAAAGGTTTCCTGGTAGCAACGAGGGAAATAATGAGCAAAGTAACAAATCATTGTTTGATACAATGAGACGTTGTGATGAGTCGTGGTGGGATTGGTCCTCAACCTAAGGAGAGGTCATGGGTCATCCCACGACTCATCATAAGGAGCAACAGGTCGTGGTCACCAGTCCTGGGAAGGAATATCAACTTTTTTCTAGTCCATATAACGGAAGGCAACAACGACTCGTTGGAGGAAGTAACGAGTCGTGGCGAGGCTCGTGGGAAGGACTAGTATAGGACTTGAAGGAGGGAACAACGGATGATATGATGACCTATCATTTGAAGCAACGACTTGTCCTATCGAGTCGTGGGAATGAATCTGGAAAGTGTGAAATTAGGAAGTGGATCCAACCACTCGATACCACGAGTCGTGGTATTATATAATGACTTGTGGGATCGTCCATTGGTTCACCCGATGCAGCTTTTCCAGGGATTTCATTAAGGGCATATTTGTTATTACTAAGTCCTAGGTTCCTCAACTATGTCTTTTAAGGCTCGAAAATCAGTGTTTATTGAGGGTAAAACCCACCCTAGGCTTATTCATTTTCATGCATGCAATGTTATGGGATTGACGAGGTGATCAAGCTTCTTCTTCAAGGGTTTCTTTATATGTTCCATTGGCCTTTAAAGGACAGATAAGATTTGAGTTTCCCCAGGTATGTAGGGTTATGAATTGGTGAATCCTTTCACACCCATGCCCAATCTCTTTCAATTCATGAAATTTTCTATCTATAATCTATGGTGTGTTTATCCAATGCATGAAAATTCAATTTCTCTACATGGGCTTGATCTAATTGAGTTACTATTATTGAATTATGAATTGGGCAAGTTTTATTTTGTTTTCCATTAAAAATCAAGTTTCATGTTTTATAAATTAAATTTCCCATTTATGAAAAGTTCATGAAAGTCAAAGTTTATGATAAATGTCCTAGTATTACGAATTTTTGATGATGAAAAGCATGTTTTCAAGTTACCCATGTTTATAATCATGTTTTCCAATGAATTGAGAATTGTCAAGCATGTTAAAGTATTGGGCAATGCCCACATGTTCAAGAATGATTTACAATTTATGAAATGGATCTCATGATTTATCGATTTATGATGTTGGCCGAGTAAAGAGCCTTTGATTCATTTCTAATCATGTTTAATGGGGATCAATGATGATAAATGTTTATTTGGTCATGAATCTTAATGAATGATGTTATTGATTTACATATGAGCCTAATGTGCATGTTTTTGGAGTCGTGTCTAGCACCGAACAGCCCAACATTCAAAGGACTACGTCGGTATCTCATAACCACGTGCCACCGTGGGTTTATAATGATACATTACAATGATAATGTTCCCCTCTTTCATGATATCACATAATGCACTTTCCTCGCCTGGCAAGCCAGGGGCGACTCTGCCCACTTGAGTGAGATAGTTGGGGCATTATGTAAGGCTCTACCATGATGGTGTCAGTTATGACGAGTCCTCCCATTTTTCCGCATCTATTATGCATCGTTATGTTTATATAAATTGACTCAAGTGATGATTTAATAAAGTTTATCTTATGACTATGATAATGAATGGTTTATGAACGATTTGAAAACCTTGAGCCTTATGTTATCATATGATTTTTATGATACGCGCACGTGGTCCTTCTCTTATGATCATTTAGGAGCTTTTATGTTTTTCTAAATATTCGCTTTACTTATTTTTCATACTCGGTACATTTCATGAAATGACATCATACCCTATATTTTATCGTTTTATGATACAGGCTTCGATCTTCAGACCCAACACCATCATTAGCCTGTTTTGGAGTTTAGTATCCAGCTATTGGTGAGTCCTCATTCTTCGAGGACCATATGTTTCAGATATTGATGTTCCTTTTAGTTTTTTTTAGTTTCGTCGGGTTAGTTGTAGATGTTGTCCTATCAACCCATCTGATATGATAGAGGCTTTCAGACTCATGTAGTGCTCAACTATTATGTATTTAGTACATACCACTTATCATGCTATGTTAGGTTTATGTTTCTGCTATATAATTATGTTATGTATTCTGCTTTAAAATATATGTAGTTAGATGAATGTTCATGCCATGAATCGACTTGGAGTCTCTCAACTCTCCTTGTCCCGTGTTACGATCCGGGTCTATGTTCGGGTCATGACAGTTGTTTGATCCGGGATATACATTTGCTTATGTGTCTACTTATTTTGCATTGGGTTTGGATCTTGTTTATGACGTGCATGATACTTCTATCCGTGCATCTACTCCTGTTGGGGAGTCTGTGGTGGTTGATAGGGTTGTCCGTGATTCTGTTGTTGATTTCATGGGGTTTGACACTCTATCAGACTTAGTGATCTTGGACATAGTTGATTTTGATGTGATTTTAGGAATGAGCTGGTTGTCCCCTTACCATGCTATTCTAGATTGCCATGCTAAGAGTGTTACTATATCGGGGCCAGGGGCGTCTAGATTGTAGTTGAAAGGGAATCGTAGCCCTTCTCCTAAGAAACTCATCTCCTATATTCTTGCCCGTATGTTTATAAAGCGGGGTTTTTCAGCGTATTTGGTGCATATTAGGGACACTAGTTCCGAGGGTCCTTTCATAGAGTCGGTCTCGGCCATTCATGAGTTTTTAGAGGTGTTCCCTGCAGATCTATCTGGCATGCCGTTACACCGTGACATTAATTTCTCTATAGATTTAAAGTCAGGGACTTGACCCATTTCTATTCCTCCATACCGAATGTTACCTAGTGAGTTGGGAGAAAACAAGGAGAAGTTGCAGAAGTTGCTTAGTAAAGGGTTTATTAGACCAAGTGTGTCGTCGTGGTGTGCCCCAATTTTTTAGTGACGAAAAAGGATGGTAGTATGCAGATGTGCATCGACTATCTTCAATTGAACAAGGTAACTATTGGAGACAAGTATCCTCTTCCTTAAATAGATGATTTGTTTAATCAGTTACCGGGAGCAGCATTTTCGAAAATTGACTTGATGTCGGGTTATCACCAGATAAAACTTCGGGCTAAGGATATTCCCAAAACGACGTTCCAGACTAGGTATGGGCATTACGAGTTTCTGATCATGTCGTTTGGACTCACTAATGCCCTAACTGCGTTCATGTTTCTAATGAACGGTATTTTCATAACGTACTTAGACTCCTTTGTGATTGTGTTTATTGATGATATCTTGGTATATTATAGGACCAAGGAGTGTGAAAATCATCTAAGAATTGTGTTGGGATTGCTGAAGTAGAAACAATTTTATGCTAAATTCAGCAAGTGTGAGTTTTGGCTGGAATCATTTTCTTTTATTGGACATGTGGTTTCCAAGGAGAGAATCAAAGTTGATCCACAGAAGGTGGAGGCGACCAGAAACTAGGCGAGACCAACTACAGTGACAGAAATTTGGAGTTTTGTGGGGCTGACCAACTACTACCGTCTGTTTCTTAAGGGTTTTGCATCCATTGCTTTGGTGCCGACCAAGTTGACTCAAAAGGATGTACCTTAAAAGTGGTCAAAGGAATGTGAAGCAAGTTTTAAGAAACTCAAGACTTTGCTAACCACAACACCTATCCTAGCAGCAGTTGAAGGTCATTGCTTATGCCTCGGGACAGTTGAAGGTGCGTGGGAAGAATCACCCGATGCATGACCTGGATCTAGCAGCAGTGGTGTTCACTCTGAAAATCTAGAGGCACTATCTATATGGGGTTCATTGTGAGGTGTACACAGACTATCGCAACATGCAGTATGTGTTCTCCCAGAAGGATCTCATTTTTTATCTAGAGGAGATGGATGGAACTGCTCAAGGATTATGGTATCACCATTTTATACCATCCAGGGAAGCCCAATGTGGTGGCAGATGCGCTGAGTCGTGACTGATGGCTAAAGAAGTTCAGACTTTGGCAAATAGTTTGGTGAGATTATCATTGACCGAAATAGGTGGGATATTTGCTAGAGTTGAGGCTAAGTCATCCTTGTTAGAGAAAATCAAAGTAAGACAGTTAGAGGATGAGAAATCGGGTAAGATTCGAGATAAGGTTTTTCAGGGAGAAGCCAAAGAAGCAGTTCTAGATGGTGAAGGGGTTCTGAGAATAAAATGACGTGTGTGTTCCCTGAGTTGGTGAGCTAATTCAAACTCTTCTGGTAGAAGTTCACAAATCGAGGTACTCCATTCACCCTGGAGTCCCCAACATGTACCATGATTTGAAACAACACTATTAGTGGGGCAAGATGAAGAGTGACATTATTGACTATGCCACTCAGTGTTTGAACTACCAGCAAGTGAAGTACTAGTAGTAAAAGCTGGGAGGAGTACTTCTGCGGAGGCCCATCCCTGAGTGGAAATGGGAAAGAATAAGGATGGACTTTGTGGTGGATTTACCAAAGACATTGTGAAAATATGACTCAATGCTATAGAAGTATCATGGGGATTGGTCGTACATTATCAAATGGGACTCTTTTCTGTTAGATGAGAATTTGTCTTTTGAGGAAGAGCCTATAGGGATACTGGCTAGAGAGGTTTGGAAGCTCAGGTCAAAAGAAATTGCTGACAGCAAAGATTCAGTGGAAAAATCATTCTATTGAGGAAGTCACTTACGAAACTGAGGCTGATATGCGAATCAAATATCCTCGGTTGTTCATGGAGTCTGGTATGTATTCTTCCTTTTCTTTATAGACCATTCGAGGACGAATGGTGTATTATTTGGTATCTGATCTAAAGACACAAATGTCATTATAGGAAGCAAAATGGACTCAGAGAACTAGAAGAAGGCTAAGGGAGGGATAGAAAAAGATATGAAATAATCTAAGTAAAAAAATTGGTCGTAATTTGGTAGTGACTGGTTCGAGGGACCATTGTAGCGGCAGGATGTCCACTACAAAAAGATTTTGGTAATGGTCGGAGTTCTACTGGGACAAATTTTGGAAGTAACCATTGGAAACACCATGTAACACCCCAAAACTTTCCTAGACCAGGCTCAAACCTTGCGAGAAAAATCCAGAAGAAAAATAAGAAAAATGCCTCAGAACGATTGAGCCAACGAGTTGTGGTCAACTCAAATGATGCGTTGTTTCAGCTGTTGTCAGTTCTGCTTGATTAGTTGAGAACCCACAGGACAAGGAATGACCTTTTGTCAGAAACAATGAGTCGTCCTGTCTCTCATTGGTTCCCTAGCTCAGAATCCCTTCTCCAGGACCCCACGACTAAACCCACGAGTCATTACTAGAAACAATGACCGTTGTGGGAGTCGTTGGGTGAGTACCCTCAAAATCCCTTCCAGTGGTGATAAGTGGGAACCATGACTCGTTGTGTCCCACAATGATTCGTGGTCACCACCCGTCATGTTAACTTAGAGAATTTTCATAAATCCTTCAAGTGAACATAACGACTGGACACAACGACCTGTTAGGTCCACCAATGAGTCATTGTGTCACCCGTCGTCAAACCCTCCAGGTTTCCTCATAGAATGGCCAAAGGAGGATCCAATTCTAGATTCAGTGTTTTGAAACCCCAGGAACTAGGAGCAATGAGAGGTCCAAATGAGTCGTGGTCACAACCGATGACTCGTTGAGTGACCAGTTGGGTCCTTGTCGGCCAGTTTCCAGATTTTTAATCCAGGGATATATTTGTGATTTTCCACCTATATAGTCCCTAAAATATGTTGTTTTAAGTATTATTTTAGAGATATTATAGGGATTGAACATTTTTCCCCCTCATTCCCTACGTCAACTCTTAGAAAAAAATGATTGTACTTCTTCTCTAAAGCAAGAACTAAGGTTCCTCATCAGTGCAGAAATTCCAACTTTCTTCTTCTGAGATTTCTAAGTCAGGTATGTGGTAATTCAACAATGGAATAGTTCTTCCCTTGGGTCCCTAAAAACCTTTTCTAATTTTCTCTATCAGTTCAGCGCTGTGGATTCAAAATGTAGAAAAATTATCAGACTAATTTCGTTAAGATTTCAAGCGGTATATTTCTCATGATTTTAACTACTTATTATTCCCTATTTCTAGACATTTATGAGAATTGTATCTTGCAGAATGATTTAGCCCTAATTCTCAGTTCAATAGAATTTAGGATCTTACTCTTTGGAATAGCTTCCATGTAGCTTGATTCTAACAGATTTGAAATCCCTATATTATTAGTGTATGTGGATATTTTAGTCAGATATTGACATGTCCAGTCTCTGTCAGATTATTGGACTCAGTGTTGTCAAGAAATGTAAGCTGATCAGTTTGATTACAGTTAATTCCTGAGGTGTAAGTGGTGCATCTCAGTTATCAGTATTAGACTCAGTATCAGATTTTACTGTTTCTTTATGCTGTCATGACACTTCCAGATAAGCAGCTCTGACAAGCATTAGGACCCCAGTTTCATATTACAGTTTGTTCTTTAGACGCTTACGATGCTTCCAGATAAACAACTCTGACCAGTCTTAGAACACCAGTTTCAGAATCTGATCCGATAAGACTCCCAGAGTACTTCTAGATAGCTATTCGTGACTTAGTCATGGGCCCCACTTTCAAGCTATCATCTTAGTAGTCAATCTAGGACTATTCAATGGGAGTAAGACTTAGCACCGAGCGGACCACGGTTCCAGCGCACCCAGGTTCCCAAAACTATGTTGCCATTGTAAGTTATTTTTATTGGCCTTATTGCCCCAAACCTGTGATCACCCGGTTCATGCCTTTACACCCCAGCAAGGTATATTGGGTGCTACCGATAGGGTGTATACATCAGACTCCACGTCTAGCTCACATGGTTATATGTCATTTATAGACTCTCCCACTAGTCAGTTTAGTTCAGTATCAAATTAGTTTAGTTCAGAACAGTTTAAGATTACTTAGTTCAGATCAGTTCAGTGCAGTATTTCAAATCAGTATCTCAGATTTAGGGCAAGTCTTTGACCAATAGAAAGGGTCATTTTGACCATTTCAAGATATTCAGTTTATTCAGTTTCAGAATTTTAGTTTGTCATTGCATGTCTTTATAGTTCAGTTATGTTATTCTCCGTGTTATGGTTCTCCTACTCACTCACTACATTCAAAGTACTGACGCATACCTTTTATCATGCATTGTCTTATGATACAACTGCAGGTTGACAGTCTCACCACCGTTAGTAGATCTCGTTCAAAATTTTTCAGTTTTACCAATAGTGAGTCCTCATCTTTCGAGGACGATGATTATTTTCTTTAGTTGTTTTTCTTTCAGTTAGACTTGGAGTTAGCTGGGGGCTTTTCCCAGCAACACATCAGATAGATGGCTTTCAAACACAGACATGGACCTATATTTTCAATTTATTTTTGGTTGTATTAAAACTTTCTTACTTAGTTCTTCTTCATAAATATTTTATTTTATTAGTTTAAAACTTGCGCTATGTTTTTACTCAGAATGCCAGTATTATGATAGATAGTGGATTGACTCGGGGTTACTTGTAACTCCAAGTATCGTGTCTCGTCTAAGGTATAGACTCGGGGCGTGAAAAACTTGGTATCAAAGCACTACGTTTAGAGTATCCTAGGATGTCTAAAATTTGCATCGAATAGATTCCTTTTCATGGGTGTGAAGTGTGCCACACTTATGACGGGGAGGATACGAGACGTTATTAGGAAAACTCCCTTTTGTTCATACTCCTTATCGTGCATTGAAGTTCAATTCCAGAAACGTTCTCCTAACTCGTGCTCTATTTTGTTTCATATAAAATCATGCCTCCATGACTGGTAACGGAAGAAGGGCTGGCAATGCTCACCAACCTTCCCCACCAGCTCAGCAGGCCCTCAAGACCACCTAATGTCCTCCGCAAAGTTCAGAGTGGCTATCCAGCTGCTCGCACAGACATTCACGAATTAGGTGAACCAACAGGTGGTTCCAGTCAATACTAATGGGTCTGCAGCAGCTGCCGGGGTTCGGGACTTCACTCAAATGAACCCTCCAGTTTTCCATGGATCTCAGGTGGGAGAGGACCCACGGGAGTTCATGGATGAGATCTGGAAGATCACACGAATTGTGGGTGTTATCTCCTCGAAGAGTGTCGACATGGCTGCCTAGCAACTGAAAGGTGTAGCTCAGATCTGGTATGATTAGTAGAAGGAAGGGAGACTAGCGAGAGCAGAATCGGTGGAATGGGAGGAGTTCACTATAGCCTTCCTAGATTTATTCTTCCCCGGGAGCTCAGGAAGGCAAAGGTGGTTGAAGTCATGAATCTGAAAAAGGGAAATCGGACGGTGGAAGAGTATGCACTGGAGTTCACAAGGTTGTCTAAGTATGCTCGAGAGATGGTAGCTGAGCCAAGGGCTCGCATGCTAAATTTCATTAATGGAGTACCGAATTTGGTCCTCAAAGAGTGTAGGACTGCAATTCTTATTAAGGATATCGATCTCTCCAACCTCATAGTTTATGCCAAGAAGAATGAGGCAGAAAAACTAAAAGACTTGGAGTGGGAGAACAAGCGAGCAAGGATTGGCCAGTCACATTATGGCCACCAGAGATCTAGCGGTAGTAGCCGCCCACAAAATCAGTAGCAGTAGAGGGCTCTAATACCCACTTCAGCTAGTTCCCCTACATTCTGGTCCCATAAGAATCGGAGGGGTGGAGCATCTGGCTCACAATCCCAGAGTCATAGCGCCAGCAACCGCTACAGCTACCCAGCTTGCCCTAAGTGTGGCAAGAACCATCCAGGAGAATGCCTTCAGGGCTGAGAGGATTGTTTTGGGTGTGGAAAGCTTGGTCATCAGCTCAAAAAATTCCCATTAGCAGGACGGGGGAGATCATAATCCACTGCTTCAGCAGCTCCAGCAGGCCAACACATCAGGTACGGATGGCAGCCAACGCCAAAATCATTTTTATGCTTTGTCCTCTCATTAGGATTAGGAGAGCTCACCTAATGTGGTCACGAATATGTTACGTTTTTTCCATATAGACATGTATGCCCTACTAGATCCAGGATCCACACTATCATCCGTGACTTCCTATGTAGCTTTTCATTTTGATATCAGTCCACAAGTCCTCTCGGAACCATTCTCAGTCTCCACCCAAGATAGAGCCAGTCGTGTTTATAGAAACTTCCCATTCTCAATCTTGAATAATGTCATTCCAGTTGATTTTGTAGAGTTAGACATCGTTGACTTTGACCTCATTCTTGGCATGGATTGGTTACACTCTGGTTATGCCTGATTCAACTGCAAAACTAGGGTTGCCAGGTTTCAGTTCCCTAATGAGCCAGCTTTAGAGTGGACGGACAGTAGTTCAGCCCCTAAGGGTCTTTTATTTCCTACCTTAAGGCCATAAAGCTTATTTCTAAAGGGTGTATTTACCATTTAGTTCGGATCAAAGACTCCAGCTTCGAGACCCCGACTATTATGTCAGTTCTAGTTGGTAGTGAGTTCCTTGACGTGCTTCCTGAGGATCTTCCTAAAGTTCCCCTTGAGCGGGAAATAGATTTCGGCATAGACCTCCTTCCAGAAACTCATCCCATCTCCATCCCTCCTTAAAGAATGGCTCCAGCTGAGCTTAAGGGGCAACTAAAAGACTTTCTTGATAAGGGATTCATCAGACCTAGCATCTCTCCTTGGGGTGCTCCAGACTCGGGGCGTGGCATGCCGCAACAACGCCCTGGCCGCTGTAGATGGTCTGTTTCAGTGGACTACTGAAATCAGAAAGTGGGTTTAAGTGGGATTTCTAGGGTTTCTACCCCATTATATTGAAACTGCGAAAGAATAAGGTATGAAGGTGATTTATTCTCCATAGAAGTGAATACATATTCTAAGATAGGTTTCTTGATTCCTTCTCCCATCGAAGGGTATTATTGATTATAGAAAGCTTAGGGACCTTTTAATGGTAGATTTATAAGTTGTGGAAACCTAGTTTGATGGACTAGGACTAGGTCATGGGGAGTTAATGGGTTGATTAGCTTAGAAGTTTTATGAGTAATAACTATTTCCCAAGGCTTCCTTGCTAATAAATATGGGTTATAAGGGAATAGAGACCTAGAACTAGGTTGAATTGGAGGATTTTACAATTACAGTGCCCTGAAAGGGAGGGTTTGATCTATTTAGACCCTTATTTGAAGAGTAAATAATGAAGTACTCTAACTTTGTGTAGATTTCGAGCATCCTGAAACTTTGATAAAGGGCAAGGCTCCTGCAGAATGGCTTAATTTCCATATTCCAAGTAAGTTATGGTTAGAGGGTTAGACCCTATATAACGACATGTCTATGTGTGCGATGATGATATGTGATTGGTCTTCAGACATTATTTGTTATGGAATTACCTTATTGAATAAATTGTGAAAATCATGTAATTATGAAATGATTTTGTACTATTGTGAAACTATGTGGAGTTGTGAAGTGAATTATGTTTATGTTGGTTCGTGATAATTGATGGTCTGATAGTGCAAGTGAGGGAGTAGATAGTAAATCCCTAATTCTTTATATATTACACACTGTTATATTCAGTGGATGGAAAATGAGTGGGATAGTAAATATATCCTGAGATGAGAGGCTCATGCCCAAGGGGAGTATCCGGGCGAGCGATAATGTGAGTGGCTTGTGTCTGAGGGGAGCATCCGAATGAGCATATGAGTGGGTGTGGGTACCATGTCGGTACAGTACATGGATTTCTAGAGTCCCCTGCGGGTCATGACTAGAAGGGAAAAATAAGACTCTGTTTAATGTGTGTACAATGATATTGTTGTCAATGTGGTTAGGGTGGTATGGCGGAGGCGTGTGACTGACATGTCACCACCTATTTTATTCTATGTTATATTGTAATCCTATTAAAGACTGGATCGAGTATGTACTAAGTGGTTGTGTGATTTTTGGATCGTGCATATATATAACTTGAATGAAGAATGTGGATTTTATCTTAAGTGTGTCACGGTCACAACGTTTGTAGGTGTTGAGTTGATTCTTCTTGTGACTAAATGTGGAATTCATATGGATAATGAGTTGTACTAATTGCTGTCTAGATTTTTGTTACAGCTCAATTAATCTTTATGGTATGTGAATTGCTAAATTGATGAACTGATGAACTGATGAAGGCGTTGCTAAGTCGAGCTACAGCATACGGCGGTACCGCTGCAGCAGACATCGGTCAAGTGACTGCTGCAGCAAAAGACCCAATCTAGTGTGCAGGTCTATTGTCACCTGTGTAGAGCTAGTGTACTTGTTATGGCTATTCTAATTATGTATGATGTCAAAGACTCGTTTTATGTTGCATTTTCAATGTTTATATCTTATTATGTAAAGTCGGTTGATAATGCCTATTAGTACCGTGTTACGTACTTACCCTACCCCTAGAGTTCGAACCAGGAAGTTCCTCATGTCCTCACCTATAGAGCAGCAACAGTTTATTTGAAAGGTGTGTAGAGCAAGAAGGCAGTACCGCTCCTCCGTCGAAGATGTCTTTCCTCTCTGGACATTCAATTCATTTAATTTCTTGAATTATTAATCTTAGTGTTGTACGTAGACGTCTGGTGCAACGACAATCAGGTCTTAGGATTATTTATCACAGTTCTATTTTAAATGGTTTTGTTATTGCTTAGAATGTTCACCTCGTATATTTATAATAAATGTTTTCCTACTAAATTCTTACTTAAGAGGATATTATTGGGAATCATTGGTTCACCCATTAGGGGGTTAGTGTGGGTACCAATCACGATCATTTAGGTCGTGACGAATTGTTATTGGTAGATTCTCTTGTTCTAGTGTCACTAGATCTTGGGGTTGTTTCGTTTTCTTTATACTCATTTATTCTGCACTTACAAAAGTTAGTTACTTATTTTTCATTACGTTTGCATTACTTATATTTTTAACTAGTTAGTAAAGGAGCAGGGTTCGCCTGCGGGAATAGTGGGTGCCTCACGACTTAATAAAATTTTTGGTTGTGATAGAAACATTGATGAAACATTCATGGTTTGATTGTCATACGTTAGTTTTTGTTAAAGAATCATGAGTCTAGGAATATGAAAAATCCATTTAGAAAGAACAAAATTGAACGAGACTATTTACCTCCAATTTTGTTTGGAGAGGGTTCGACACTTTCCAAATGTTGCAGAAGAACAATCGTACAGATTAAATAGGTATGGTATTTCACATAATTGAACAAAACAGAGCATTTTTTTAGAGTTACCTTTAATGTCATCAAGCGTAACGACTTCAAATATGATTTTTTTGCAAAACATCTTTAGTTCATTATCCTAAATTTAATCTATAAATGATTAAATTTTTGTATTGCAATTTTAATCCAGATGATGTCGTGGGGATCTTTTTTCAGGCTGTAAGTGATCTTTATAGCGGCGTGTTTCCAAGTTGGGGTAGGGGTAAATTCAGGTACATACTCTTTTACTTATCCTTGAAAGATGGAAAAATAACAAGAATCTTGGGTTGGTTCTACCTAAAAACTAGGAGGAGCTATTGAGGCACTAGGTAACCAATGCAAATGAGCAAGATCAGGAAGAAGGCTAGATTATCGATAGTGATAGATCACTCTGTATACACAAGTTGGGCACAATACCAGGGGAAGGTGAGGGGGAACTTGATATATTTTCTTAAGTTAAATTGTAGTATAATTGTGATTAATTATTCTTGATTAATAACTGAATTATTTTCTTTTGCAGGAAATGGAATTGGGAAGGTAGATAACTCAGGATGAGGCATTCAGGGAAACTCACATGAAAAAGAAGAAATCCCCCAGATATCCACATGTTAAGGTCGAGCCATGAGCTAAGCGAAGCTGCGTAAGATTCTAATTTAAAGTAATAAGTAATTTATTTTCTAAATTTAGATTCTAATTTTATCTTTTAAATTTAGAACCAATATCAATAATCAGTATGGGAATTCCATTAGCCTCAACTAGTTGATAGATGAAGCATACCATTTACCTAACAACATATTGAGATATTGTGGTTAGAGCCAGTTGGTGGAGTGATTAGATTTGGGAGCGCTTATGGTAATTCCCCATCAAATATATCTTCAATTTCATTCATGGTGGACGGCGTAGGTACTTTCATAGATGATGGGTCAGTGGATAGGCGGACGATATTAACTGTCACGCCCCGCCTTGGGAGGCAGGACTAGCACCTGGTGCCCTTACTAGCACCTGAACTGCTGGCTAGCTAAGCCTAAGCACTTCTGGTGTCAGGCTGGCTCTAACTCTGGATTCAAGAAAACGACGGGCTATATAACGGTTGTAAATACAGCTTCCGACCGACTAGGCCTATAGCTAACTGTAAGCAAACAATAACTACCAGAACAACTGAATTAATAGGGAACCTATGCGGGCCGACAAGACCACCATGCTATCTAGTTATTTCCGAATCAAGAAAACAAGTGCTAAACGGCTATGTGACCAGAGAGGTCACCACTACTGACTGAATAAGGCCCCACACGGCCATCATAACAAACTAAAACATACACACGGCCTCACACGATCGGTACAGCTAAACATAGGGAATATAAAATCTGCAAGCCTCTAAGAATACTCATAATATGGTCGGGACAGGGCCCCAGCCTACCCATACTGTACAATAAAAGAAAAGAAATAAACCCTAGCTATCTAGCTCCGGATGACTGGAGCTGATGACTTTGTGTGCTGGCTGGAATCACGAGGGATCGGCTCCTCGTCTATGAGTACCTGTAGGCAAGTGATGCAGCACCCCAAACGGGCGTCAGTACCACTGGTACTGAGTATGCAAAGCAACAACTGGAAAATAACTGAAGACAAGCAATATAACTGATATAACTGAAATAGAAAGAAATAGACTCTAACTGACTAAAAATATAAGTTTAAGACTGTCCTCAACTATGTTGAAAGGAGTAGGAGTCGTACCTGGTAACATGGCATTCTACATTCTATCTATTCATAACTAACATAACATGGCATAAGATAACATAACATAACATAGCATAGCACACATAAACCTTACCCGACCCCCATAAGCTTGGAGGTACAACCAACACGCAATCTATACCCCTACCCCGGTCATCCTATCTCCCTTAGTAACTATAAGCATCCTGTCGATCCCTTAGGTATGTACTTAGGCCCGCTGAGCCCCTGACTATAACTGTACCTGAGTCCGGAGGACTCCTGAATCAACACCCCGGGCGTACCCACTTGAAGGGGGTGTATAAAAGCCGACCAAGGCAAAATATGGGGAAACTGGCATCTCATCTTCGTCCCCTAGTGGACGGCATGCCACTCTGTAGAGCGACGTATCCTCTCCCTCTGGCGGACGAGTCGATACAGCTATTAACCCTAG
>JACEIK010001341.1:123559-141217 GCA_018107945.1 Datura stramonium
TCCTTCCGCGATGGTTCGACGAATCTCTTATCCGGTCTTTCCCTGGGCCTTTTCCTAGCATGTATGGCATTCAAAAACTCTTAACCAACATGCGAATAGGTCATCTACATGTTGAGAATTTACGGGGTGTAACAAACTAACGGAATGACTACCTCCAAAAAGGATTATATAGCTGAACTGAATGCAGACATCACATACATCAATCATAACATAAATCAAACATGTTCACATGAACTAATTAGAGAATTAGGGCAAAAACTAGTACCTCAAACTGAAACTAAGCCTGTAGGGAACAAGTGAAGGTATTTAGCCATCATAGCCGCTTCGGCTTCCCACGTAGCTCCCTCAACATGTTTGTTCCTCCATAACACCTTCACCGAATATACTTCTTTGTTCCTCATCCTCCAAACTTGACAATCCAAGATTGCAACTGGAATTTCCTCGTAACTGAGGCTATCCCCCACACCAATTCTTTCCACCGGGACAACTAATGTTGGATCACCCAAACACTTTTTCAAGAGCGATACATGAAAGACGGGATAAAATGAAGATAACTCTAGTGGCAGGTGATGTCACCCAAATTAGACCTCACGATTGAGATATAAGAAGTTGATTGTCAAATATAGAACCCAACAAAGGTTGAGGTCGATTCCACAGGGAATATGGTAAGAACTTAGGTTAATGAGAATAACTATTACTATTGATTCACTTATTTCCAAAGGGGGAAAATATAGAATAATAAACAAAGTAAAATTGCTAAATATTGAAATCAAATTTGGTTTGTATTCAATTAACAATTTTACTAGAATTGTGTTCCCCAAGATTTCATAACCACAAGGCTTATACACTAGTGATCTGTTCCGGTGTTTAACATTCAATATTGGTAAGTTAGGTTCACCTAAATGGGTGGTCCCCTATCTAGATTATTTTCACCACGCAACTTGGTCCATATACGGGTGTACTTTAGCTGACTCTTACCCTTAATATCAGATTAGCTATCCCCCTACAAGTTCAAGCTATTAGATGAGGGTTGATAGCCTCAAATATCAGTTGTTAATCCTTTTTCCCATTCACTACCTCCTTGGTTCGGTAAGTAAGAATAAGGCAAGTTCTAATGTTTGCAACCGTCAAGAATCAATCAAAACGAAGGGAAAATCAATACATGCATAAAACCCCGTTCAAGAATCACTAAGTGTTTTACCTATGTGTGCTAATTCATCTTGGTTCCCACAAACCTAGTTTATGGGTTTAGCTACTCATGTTTGTTATCGCAATCACAAAACAATAAAGAAATCATAATTGCAACTTACAAATTATTGTAGAATAAAAACCACGTAGATTGAATAAAACTCCAATGTTACTTTCGTTTTATGAATCAAGAACAATTGTACAAAAATTCTCTCAAGAATCGCCTTAAAATCATCCCAGATCCTCTCAAAAATTGTCTGCTGAAAATAAACCTAAATTGGGTATTTAAAGTTCCAAGAAATCGTTTTCTTATATAAAACTGGAAACCAGGTCGGCAGTGGCAACGGGCCAGGTGACGGATCCTTAGGCCTTCTGACGAGTCATTCCTTGCTTTCATTATTCTTCCTTACCATTGCACCCAGTTGTGGCAATGGGTCACCTAACGACTCGTCGTGCCTGAGCACAAGTCATTAGGTCCCTCGTGGACTAACTCCTTCAAAACTCCAGTGCACTTCACGGATGGGTCCAGTGGCCTGACAACAAGTTATTTCATCTCATGACGACGCGTTACGTCGATCATCAACTTCACTGGCCACATTGTTGAAATTATATCTTCAATGCCCAACGATTGCCTCACGACTCATTACCAAGTGTAACGAGTCATTCCTCCAACTCGTCAAGTACACTGCCTTGTATCTTCCAAACTCCAACTTTTGCCCACGCCTTAAGAAATGGGTCGTGCCTCTTGCCAACGACTCATTAAGTGCCTGACACTCACCCTTTAGTTATTTTTAGCATTAATTCGACCAAATTCACTTCCAGACCAGTTTTCCTTCACATTACGCACAAAATACATCATACCCATATAAAAATACCTAGAATGTGCGTAATTTCGTGGTTTTAAGCGTCAAAGGTGCTGTAAAATCACGGAACATCAACACCCTAAACTTAGAACTCTTGCATGTCCTTAGAAAAAAATAAAATAAAACAAAACAAACTAAACTACTTCGAATCTTTAGCCAGAAAAACTCTAGGAAACTTACAACAGTCATTTTTATACATCAAAATCAAATTTTCTAACCCCTCCCTCATCGTGTCAGCTACAAAACACTATGCATATGCAAAATTTACAACCATACATAGAGGAATGAAAACATGGAAAAATACTATCACCTGTAACCATGCACATAAAACTATAACACTGCCCCAGAATATTTGCAGATGATTTTGTTGACCAAGTGCTCTCACCTCAAAGAAGTCCCACACTCACACATGTGTATATGATTATCGCAACATCGTTTCTATTGGGACTAGGTAATATCCACTTACTCTGACAAAGAAATTTGAATTGTGTGCATACAATACCATAGACTTGCCTTTACTTTCAATACTTTGATATTCGGACAACTAGCTAGGATCACTATAGGACTTTCTAGGCTTGTAACGTAGGCTCGGGCTTGGGTATGGTACATATGGATATAGTAGCTCAACCCTCCTTGGAACTACGCCTTGTGACTCCACTTTTCACCTTTATTTCTATTGTCTCCCTTTTTTACTTTCTCTGCTTTTCCTCTTCTTTGCTTTAGACACTACAATGCGGTTTGTTTTTATTCAACACTTATTGATGTAACACATTATTTCACTTTTCTTTTCTTGCTTTTTGACAACAATTTTTATTTTTCTCTTTTTTCATCATGCATACCGCACCCACTCTATTTCTTTTTCATTACCCAACTTTACTTCCACCCGACTCTTCTTACTCAACCCTATAATAGCCACCCTCAACTTAGGAGATTTGCCTAAGTTGAGGTTCACAATGTCCAAGGAGGGAGCAGGTGCAAAATAGGTTCATTCATAATAAAATCGGGTAGGTAAATTGGTGTAAATGAAAAGAAAGGTCAATTTAAGCTTAAACGAAAAGAGCCTTCTCCACGAACTCTCGCTTCCTCAGTCTCGACTCTCCATCGAGCCTCGGCTCTTGATTCGTGCAATGCTCTCTCCATCTCACTCTGTCCCCATTTTTTCTGACAAAGCAGTGATACATCATCAGCAACACTTGCCTTCTCACGAGGCCGCTTCCCCTTGTCATGTGCCACTTGCTCCTCCGTGATGAGATCAGAAATAGGTGGCAATTCTTCTTCAAACACATCATCGATCACGGGGAGTAACGGTTGATGTACCGCAACTATATGTCATGTTGACAAGTCCCGCAGCTCGGATCGTAGCGCTCCAAGCTCTGAGTACCATCTCGATAACTTCGACACCTGTAAATATGTAAGACGCACATCCATTCTCTTCTCAAAAGCATCCAGTCACCCATGCACTAAACTGGACAGTGTCTCCAACTCCTATGACACCCATGGCTTAACCTGCTCCATCAATACTTTGACCTGTAAAGCCGTGTGCTTCTCGGCCTTAGCTAGCCGCCTAGCCATATAAAACAAAAATTCCTATGAAACCGTGACTAGACCGGTTGTGGTGGCTCGTGGAGGTGCAATAGATGGTCTGGATGCTGCTGCCGTAGATGATGACTTAGGATCATTGGTAGGTGTGCAGGTATCCGTTGAATCTGTAGCCATAGCCTGGCTACCTATCTCTCTACCGTCAGTAGGCTCAACCGCTAACTCGACGAACTATGCTGCATCAGTCTGTATCCCACTGCCAAATGCCTCTGTTATTATGGTTACTCTAGAAGATTCAGCTTCCCGAGTCCTTGCCCTCGATACCTGGTTTGTATCATCTCGAATCAGCCGATATAGGTAATTTTATGGACCACCACTCTCTGGTCCACTGATGGAAACTCTGGCACTTAGGACTCCCGACAAAGTCTATCAACCAAAGAGGGGAAGGGAATCATCATACCATCATTTATAGCCCACTCTCAAATCTCCTCAGCAATGAATCGTGGGAAATTTATTGCATACCTCTCCATTATGTTGGCTACCAGTGCTGCTCTGTCGGGTGAGAGTATATTGTCATTACTTGTTGCTACCAGCCTGTGCCTCACCAGTGACCACCAAATTTCTCCTGAAAGTTCAAAGTGGCCTTCTTTATCTGTGACTCTGTACCATGTAGCCATTCAACTAGTGCACCCTTAGTGGCAATGATTCGGGAGTGTACTGTTGTATACGTTCCATGCTATTCAACTTTTTAGTTTTGACTTTTCTTAGCTCAAATAGCCTGTGATCAAACTCTGTCGTGTTCATACAAGCACGATAAGCTGGCCCATACATCATTCTGAAAATCATCTCCTCAGATATATCGACTGAAGTCTCATGCACCAACACTTGATTCAATGCGGGCCTCTTAACGTGGCCTCCTAGTGCTAACCGCTAGAAGGTGGATACATATGCTGCATAGAATTCTCGAACTATACATGGGCTATAGTTGCCTGAAGGCTCAGTCAACCACCCAAACCTATATTTATCAAAGATTTCTTATAGCTTCCTGAAGGCTCCTTGTATATGCTTCTCTTTGGAGTGCCTTTATCATTGGGAGCGATATCTCGGTTTTATATAGCTCGCATGCCATGGACACACCATCCTCCTCACATTTCTTGGTTGCTCATTTGATATGCCCGATGTCTCAGTCAGCTCATTATAAGAGTCCCCTCGCTGAGCATGCAATTCATCAGCTCTCTCTGTATTGTGCCCAGCTGTGGGAGTCTCAGGAACAAGTGCAACAGCAGCCTTAGCGCTTTCATTTGTGCGGCTGAGCGGATCTCTTGCAAGTGGAGTGGGAGTATCGACATGGGCTGTCGGATTTGAAGTTTGTTGAGCCCTAGACCTGGTCATTCAGCTCACTTGCTGATCCTATGATACCTCATATTCCTCTTAAGAGCCACTCGACTCTTTAGAGGAGGATGGATCATCTCGTAGCCTTTGGTATGATGGTTTACTACTCTCAAGTACCTACTTTTTGGTTTGATCCTTCTTTGGTGTACCTCGTGGAGCCATTGTACCTGTGGAACCAATGTTAGTACATCAGATGAGATGAAATAGAAAACATTTATAAGCTAGTTCCTAGTGGTCCTAACGGGTGACTAAACGAGTCGTTGCCAGTGGTGAGGTCACTCGTCGTCTCAGACTGGCCTTTCTTCAAGGTATTCTAGTGTACTTGATGACTGGTCTCAACGAGTCATTGCCAAAGGCAATGAGTCGTTAGGTTGGTCGTTAGGTATATTGTCTATTAGCTTAATTTTACCACTCAGGAGGAGCTACATAACGAGTCGTTTGGTGACCCAACGACTCGTGATGTGGCTCGCGCTTAAGAGTTCCTGTTCATCTTCCTCCTCTTTCCAGTTTCAATCCCACAAACACAGATGCTCAATTTAAAATAAACCCAAGTGAACATACGATCGAATTTCAATATTTAACTCTTCCTAGGGTTTATCTACATCACGAGGCACATATAAACATGATATAAATCGAGGTACATTTAAGCTCATTCACACATGGGTCTTCGAAATTTCTTGATTAATTTGCAATGACATTCCGGAAAATTTCATGGGGAAGATTACTTACAATTTGATTTATCAGAGATGGAGTGTAATAGCAATTTTGAGTGTGCTTCCATGAATGTGTGTGCAATGGTTGAATGTGCTTGTAGATGAGGTTTTAGTGAAGAAGAAGAAGAATAGAAGAAGAGGGAAGTTTAAGTTCAATAGGGATATGTATATTTTAATTTAAAATTTACCCAATTCCAGTTGTGGGTCAGATTATGTTAACTTACCTGGGACCTAATGAGCCAAGTAACGACTCATGGTGTCACCCAATGAGTCGTTGCCTGAGTCGGTGTCCTTGGACTAATGTAGCTTCAGAAAGGGTCACTTAACGACTCGTCTGGTTTCCCAATGATTCGTTGAGTGAACCGTTATCACCCTTATTCTTTTTATTCAATCATAGATCTAGTGTACCTGAAGGGGGACCTAACAATTCGTTCCTTGGAGAAACGACTCATGAAGTCACCTGTTGCTCCCCTGTTTAATTCAATTCTCTTAACGGATGGATGAACGATTCGTCAAGAGAGACGACGAGTCGTTCTATGATTTTTCTGCACTAGAGCTAAAGTTCCAAGTTTTTGGTTCCAACTTCAGATTTTCCATCTTATTCACCTGCACCCATCAACAAACGTTAACACTAACTTTTTCTTACATTTACAACGTGGATTACCTCCCAAGAAGGGCTTGATTTTTTGTCGCGGCACGACGTGGGTGTTTTGGCAACTCAGATTTCAGAAAAACACATCCATGGGTTGCCTCCCATGCAACGCCTGATTTAACGTCGCGGCATGACGCAATTCACTTGATTACTCAGAATTCTTCAAGGGACTCTTCTCCATCCTCCAATGCTTAAATCATGCTGAATTCCTTAGGCTGTTTCATGGTTCGACAATGTTGAAGGTAACCTCTTCTTTATTCAACCAAAATTTCAGCTTCCCTGCTTCCACATCAACTAGGGCCCTACCTATTTCAAGGAATGTCACCCCAAAATAATGGGGACCTCTGAATCGACTTCGCAGTCCAGAATCACGAAGTCTGCTGGGAATATGAATTTGTCCTCTTTGACTAGCAAATCAAACAAAATCCCCACTAGCTTTTTAAGTGTTTGTTCATCCATCAGTAGCCGTATCGAAGTTAGTGTGGGGGTTCCCAAGCCTAACTTTTTAAATACTGCTAGCAGCATCAGATTTATGCTAGCTCCAAAGTCACAAAGCGCCCTTGCAAACTCAACCTTCTCAATGGTGCAAGGTATAGTAAACTCACCTGGGTCCTCCTTCTTCTGTGCTAGGACCCTGATAGTGATGGCATCGTAGTGGTGTAGATTATTAGAAGGTTTCAAACTTACGGTTCTTTTTTTGGTGATGAGGTCCTTCGTAAATTTGGCATATCCGGGCATTTTCTCAAGTGCCTCCACCAATGGGATATTCACCGACAGCTACTTGAGCGTAGAGATAAACTTTTTATATTTTCCCTCTTCATCTTTATTCTTCAAGCACTAGGGGTAAGGAGGAGGAGGTCTAGGGATTGTTGTGATTTTTTGGTGTGCCTCCTTCTCCTCCCCATAGGCATCTCCTTGCTCCTCTACACTACTCGAAGCAGGTTGCACATCTGAGTCCCCAACCAAAGTTGGGTTGTCAACATCTGCTACATCATCATCAATTATCAACACGGGCCTTTCTGACTCTTTAACTACAACTGGCCTCAGTGCATCAACTGTGGCCTTCCCCCTCCTGGTAGTGACCACCATGCAATGACTATCGTTTTTTGGATTTTGCATTGTATTGCTGGGTAGAGTGCCTTTCTTTCTTTGATTCACTGCAACAAACATCTGACTCATCTGCTGCTCAATTTGCCTATTTGACACAACATGTGACTCCACCTTTTTATTTAAGCCAAAAATATCAGCACGGAGCTCCTTAAAGTGGTTGTCTGTTGCCTCCATTTGCTTAAGCACATTGGAAAGCATTCTTCAACCCTTGAACTTATCGACTCTAGCTCTAGGTTTCGTGGAGGAACAACTAACTAGTCCTATCATTTTTGAGCTCCTCTTGCTTCTTCCAGTCCCCGTTGTCTTGGTATTGGCCCCGATTGAAATTATTATCCTTGTAGAAGTTCCGACCTTGGTTCCCTTGAGCTTGACGCAAAGAGTCTTGGTTTGACCCTTAGGTGTTGGCCCCAAAACCCATCCTCTATCATTCAAATAATTGATCTCTTCTTCAGACATAGACTCGCAACCATCATTTCTCAGGGCCTTGCCCTGAGAACCTAAAACATTCACGTTTTCTTCTCCAACTCCCATTAAGTGCTTGGAAAGTAACCCCATGGTGGTCTTTATCTCTGCAATATACTGGTCACGCTCCTCATCTCTTCTCTGTTGTTCGGTAGACATACAAACCATATAAGAACCAGCCGGAACCTCTGATTCTCTAGTGTGCCAAGCTCGGTTGTTTTAGTGATCTTGTCCAGCAGCTCCGCAGCCTCTGCATAAGTATGACTCATAAAGGATCCTCCTAAGACGGTATAAGAAACCACTTTGGATTTGGCATTCAGGGACCGGTAAAAGATCTCCAATAATGTATCATCCGAAATCTTGTGGTTTGGCACCCTTTTGAGCTTTTTATTGAAACGCAGCCAGGTCTCGTGGAGTGCCTCAGAATTTAGCTGTCTGAAGTTATAAATCTCATCCTTAAACTACAATGCTTTGGTGGTGGGAAGAACCTTTGAAGAAAAGTTCTCTTAATCTCTCCCCAAGTAGTGATGGAATCATTCGAGAACTCAGCCAGCCACATAGTTGCCTCACTCCCAAGAGAGAATGGAAATAACCTCAATCTGATTGCGTCCTGGCTGCCCCCGGCTGCTTGTATGCCTTGCATATACCCACAAAATTTGTCAAGTGAGCATGGGCGTCATCAGATGCATGACTTGCAAATATTCCCTTCATATTCGTAAGTTGAATCATTACACTTGTAATATAAAACTTTTCCCCAACAGGCAAAGGAGGAGGAACTATAGCTCCAGTGGCACTAGCACATCTATGTCCGCATCATCTTCCTCATCAAAATATCGGTGTCACTGGTGTTTTGGACCTCTGGCTCATCTAGCTAGTTCAGCTTCTGCAGCTAGACGCTGCTCTTCAGCAACTCCTGCTATCTCACGATCTATAGCCCGAGCTTGCTCTTCGGCCAACATTCTTGTTGTGGCTTGGTCCACGATTTCTTTCCCTTCTATTTTGGCCATTCTTCTCAGGTTCCTAAATGTTAGCTCAAGTTCGTGATCAATTGGAATCAAGGGATTTCCTTGGCTTCTGGTGTCGGGCATGCACATACCTAAGACCTGTTAAGAACTAAAACAACAAACGAAAGACAATAAACAGAGAAATAAGAACCAATAGAAAAGTTAACACAATTAACAAAAGCCTTAACCGTATTCCCCGGCAACGACACAAAAATTTGATGTCGCCCAAATTAAACCTAGCAATTGAGATATAAGCAATCGGTTGTCAAATATAGAACCCAACAAAGGTTGAGGTCGATCTCACAGGGAATATTGTAAGAACTTAGGTTAATGCGAATAAATATTACTATTGATTTACAAGGCATTTTTAGGAAAATTCCCTCTATTGAAGATTCTTATTGTGCGTAGAGTGTTGTTCTAAAATGTCCTCCTAACTCGTGCTCTACCCTTTTCAGTTAACGATTCCTCCTAAAAGAGGAAATGGAAGGAGAACTGAAAGTGATAACCAGCCAGCCCCACTAGTTGTAGCGGTCCCTCAAGATGATCAGGTGTCACATACAGAGTACTGGGCTGCTACTTAGATGTTGGCTCAGGCAATGACCAACCAGATTAACCAGCAGGTCGATGTTCCAATAAACACTAATGGGTCTGCAGCTGCCAGAGTCTGAGATTTTACTTGGACGAATCCCTATCATTTCACGTGTCTAATGTAGATGAGGACCCGAAGAAATTCATTCATGAGATTCAGAAGATCACCAAAATCATTGGAGTTGCCTTTGTTGAAAGTACTAATCTAGCTGCCTATCAGTTAAAGGGGATGGCTCATATTTTGTACTAGTAGTGGAAAGAGGAAAGGTGGGTTGGTGTAGGTTCGGTGGAATAGGATGAGTTTGCAACTTCATTCCTGGATAGGTTCTTTCCTCGGGAGTTAAGGGGAGCTAAGGCTGCTGAATTTATGAATTTTAGGCCAAACAACATGACAATATAGGAGTATGCATTAAAGTTAACTCAATTTTCAAGGTATGCTCCGAAAATGGTTGCTGAACCGAGGGCTCACACGCTCGAGTTTGTGAATGGAGTCTCGAACTTGGTGGTCAAGTAGTGCAGAACTACGATTTTCATCAAATACATAGACATCTCCGGTCTCATCATCCATGCATAGCAGGTAGAGGCGGTGAAACTGAAGGTGATAAAAATGGAAAGTAAACGCGCGAAGATAGGTTAGTTTGAGTATTCCCAACAGAGGTTAAGCGGTGATAATCACCCCGAACAGCAGCAAAAGAGGCCTCCAGCACCTTCCTTAGCCGGTACTCCATCTTCCAGGTCCCATAAGGATAGGATGGGTGGGACATCCGGCTCCCATTCCCAGAGCCATGTCTCTAGTAGAAACACTTTTCCAGCATGTACCAAGTGTGACAAGAACCATCCGGGGGAGTTCCGTCTTGGCAAGGATGGTTATTTTGGGTGTGGCTAGCTAGGTCACAAATTAAGGGCTTACCCATCAACAAGACAGGGGAAAGCCATTCCACCACATCAGCAGCTCTGTTAGGTCATCCAACTCAGCGGGGTGCTACCTCAGGTACAGGTGGCGATCAACGCCAAAACAATTTATATGCTTTGTCCTCCCATCAAGACCAGGAGAACTCACCTGACATAGTGACTTTTATGTTACGTCTCTTTAAGATAGATGTATATTCTTTACTAGATATAGGAGCTAGACTTTCCTTCATGACTCCTTACATTGCTGTACAGTATGATATGAGTCTAGAAATCCTGTTATAGCTGATTTTAGTCTCTACTCCGATTGGTGAGTCAGTTAGAGCTAGCAGGGTGTATAGGGATTATCCGATTACAGTGTAGCATAAAGTTACCTCAGTTGATCTAGTAGAGCTAGATATGGTTGATTTTGACATCATTCTTGGCTTGGACTAGTTAAATTCTTACTATGCCGTAGTTGACTACAAATCCAGGGTCATTAAATTCTAGTTTCCTAATGAACCAGTCCTAGAGTTGAAGGTTAGTACTTCAGCGCCCAAGGGCCAATTTATTTCATAGATTAAGGCTAGGAAAATGATCTCAAAATGGTACATCTATCACTTGGTTAGGGTCAAGGATTATAGTACTAAAACCCCGACACTCCAGTCATTCCTTTTCGTTAGTGAGTTTCCTGATATGTTCCCCGAGAATCTTTCTGGAGTCCCTCCGAAGAGGGAGATCTTTAAGGAATATACCTTCTTTCGGATACCTAGTGTAACTCTATTCCTCCTTATAGAATGGCCCTAGATGAGCTTAAGGAGTTGAAGGAATAGCTGAAGGACCTTCTAGATAAGGGCTTCATCAAATCCAGCATCTCTTGATGGTGTTCCCCAATCATATTCGTGCGAAAGAAAGACGGTTCACTCAGAATGTGCATCGACTACCACTAATGAAAAACTTCAAGGAGCTATTTGTTTTTCCAAGATAGACCTCAAATCAGGATACCACTAGCTTAGGGTCGGAGAATGTGACATTTCAAAAATGGCCTTCAGAAGTTAGTATGGTCACTACAAATTTATAGTTATGTCTTTTGGACTAACCAATGCTCCATTTTCTTTTAAGGATCTGATGAATAGGGTATTCAAGTCGTACTTTGACATGTTCATTATTATCTTTATAGACAATATTCTGGTTTACTCCAGAACAGAGGAGGAGCATGTAGAACTTTTGATATTAGTTTTGTAGACTCTCAGGGACTACCAGTTGTTTGCCAAATTTAGCAACTATAAATTCTAGCTGAAATTAGTGGCATTCCTCATACATGTGATCTCTAGTGAGGGTATTCAGGTGGATCCCCAAAAGATAACGACAATTAAGGACTGGCTAAGACCCACTTCTCCGTCAGACTTTAGGAGTTTCTTGGGCTTAGCCGGTAATTACACATGGTTCGTAGAAGGATTATGCTCCATTACCTCTCCTTTGACCATACTAACTCAAAAGATGGTGAAGTTTCAACGGTCAGATGCTTGTGAGAAGAGTTTTCAGGAATTGAAGACCCAACTCACTACAACCATAGTTCTGACTCTGCGAAAAGGTTCAGACGAGTTTGTGATCTATTATGATGCCTCCAAAGCTGTCCTTGTTTGTGTTCTGATGCTGCATGGTAAGGTGATAGCTTATGTTTCCAGACAACCGAAAGTTCATGAGAAGAACTATCCCACTCATGATCTAAAACTGGCAGTGGTGGTATTTTCCTTGAATATTTGGAGGCATTACCTCTATGGAGTTCATGTGGATTTTTTTACTGATCACAAGAGTTTATAGTACATGTTTAGTCATAAGGATTTGAATCTTCATCAGAGAAGATTTCTAGAATATTGAAGGATTTTGATATGAGTGTTTTGTATCACCTGGTGAAGGCCAATGTAGTGGTTGATGCCCTCAGTAGATTGTCTATGGGGAGTGTTGCTCATATTGAGGATTACAAGAAAGAGCTTGTTAGAGATTTCCATAGACTGTCTTTGTTAGGGGTCCAATTGGTTAATTCAGCAAAAGGTAGAGTTGTAGTCAAGAACATGTAATAATCCGCCCTAGTAGTATCGACTAAGTCAAAGTAGGATGAAGACCCAATTTTGCTCAAGTTGAATGAAACCGTCATAAGGAAAGTGGTGGAAGCATTCCCCATAAGAGGAGATGGGGTGCTCTATTATCAGGGAAGGCTGTGTGTTCCAGATGTAGATGACTCGAGGCAGCAAATACTAACGGAAGCATATAGTTCCAGGTACTCTATCCACCCCGGTGCCACTAAGATGTACCATGATTTACAGAAAGTCAACTAGGGGAACGGAATGAAAAAGGACATTGCAGAGTTTGTAGCTAACTGTCCAAATTGCCTGAAGGTCAAGATCGAACATTAGAGACCTGGGATACGACTCAAGATATCAGCATTCCTAATTGGAAGTTGGAAGAGATTAACATGGACTTCATCACAGGTTTACCTAATACGCGCCAACAACATGACTCAATTTGGGTGGTGGTAGACAAAATGATGAAGGCAACACGTCTCCTACCTATCAAAGCCACAAATTCAGCAGAAGACTATGCTAGACTGTACATCCAGGAGTTAGTCAGGTTGCACATAGTCCCATTATCCATAATTTCAAATGGGGGTACTCAGTTCAGCTCGCAAAATCATTTCAGAAGGGACTTGGTACTTATGTCAACCTTAGCACAACTTTCACCCATGGATAGATGGCAAGGCTGAGCAGACTATTCAGACCATGGAGGATATGTTGAGAGCTTGTGTGATTGATTTCCAGGGCAACATGGATGATCACCTACAGCTCATCGAGTTTGCGGACAATAATAGCTACCACTCCATTATTCAGATAGCCCCATTCGAGTCATTATATGGTAGGAGGTGCAGATCTCCCATAGGGTGGTTTATGGTTGGTGAAGCTACCTTAATTGGACCTGATTCATTATATGAGGCTATGCAAAAGGCTTATCTTATTAGAGAACGGTTGAGAATAGCTCAAAGCTGATAGAAATCATATGCAGATGTAAGGAGGAGGGAGTTGGATTTTGTTGTGGATGATAGGGTATATTTGAAAATTTCACCTATGAAAGAGGAGATGAGGTTTGGGAAGAAAGGAAAACTCAGTACCAAATATGTTGGCCCTTACAGAATCTTAAAATGCATTGGAAATGTGGCTTATGAACTAGATTTGTCTGTGGAGTTAGCATCGGTGCACCCGGTCTTCTATGTCTCTTTGTTGAAGAAATGCATTAGTGACCTAACCAAAATAGTGCCTCTAGAAAGCATTGGTGTAAAGGACAACCTCTGTTATGAAGAAGTTTTGGTTCAGATACTATACAATCTAATCTAAGGAACAAAGAGATTGATGTGACATGATTTTACAGCACTTTCGACGCTTAAAACCAAGAAATTATGCACATTTCGGGTATTTCTATATAGGTATGATGTGGTTTGTGTTTAATGTTGAAGGAAAATAGGTTCGAAAGTGAACTGGGCAAATTAATGTTGAAAACAACTGAAAGGGTGTCCGCCAAGCACTTCAAGAGTAATTTGCAAGAAGCACGACTTGTTGCTGAAGGCGTGGGCAAATATTATGTTTTGAAGATGCAGAAACAATGTACTTGACAGGTTGAGGGAATGACTCGTTACATATGGTAACGAGTTGTGAAGACTGGGAGAGAAATTATTGACAAAGTGACCAGTGGAGATGACAACAGACAAAACGAATCATTAGTTTACTAAACGACTCGTTGGCAGATCACTGAAACCAACTGTAAGGTGCACTGGTATTTTGAAGGAGTTAGACCACGAGGGGCCTAACGACTCATGCCCAGGCACAATGAGTTCGTTAGGTGACCCATTGCCACAACTGGATACGATGCTGAGGACGGCTGATTTTTAGTAAGGCATGACTCATCAAAGGTCCCAATGAATTGTCACCAAGCCCATTGTCACTGACGACCTGGTTTCCAATTTTAGTTAGGAAAAGGTTTTCTTGGAACTATAAATACACTGTTTAGGTTTATTTTTGAAAAGAAGCTTATTATTAATATTTTCACATAGGATTTTGGTGTTATATGACTATTCTTGGGTTAAGAAACAAGGTTTACAATTTTGTTCTTGAATTTGAGGATCAAAAGCAACATTGAAATTTATTTATCAATTTTGGAGTTTTATTCAATTTACTTGGTTTTCTTCTACGATAATTTGTAAGTTTCAATTATGATTTATTTTATATTTTGTGATTGTGATCATACAAGCATAAGTAGCTAAACCCATAACTAGGGTTGTGGGAACCAAGNGCATAAGTAGCTAAACCCATAACTAGGGTTGTGGGAACCAAGATGAGTTAACACACATAAGTTAAATACTTAGCGATTCTTAAACAGGGTTTAATGCATGTATTGTTTGTCCCTTCATTTTGATTGATTCTTGACGGTTGAAAATGTTAGGACTTGCCTTATTCTTACTTACTGGACCAAGGAGGTATTGAATAGGAAAAAGGGATTAACAACAGAGATTTGAGGCTATCAACCCTCATCTAATAGCTTGAACTTGTCCGAAGATAGCTGATCTCATATTAAAGGTAAGGGTCAATTAAAAGTTCACCCATATACGGACCAAGTTGAGTGGTGATAATCATATAGATAGGGGACCAACCATTTAGGTGAACCTAACTTACCGATATTTCATGTTAAACACCGGAATAGATCACTAGTGTAAAATCCTTGTGGTTATGAAGTCTTGGGGAACACAATCCTAGTCAAGTCGTTAATTGAATACAAACTTAATTAAATCTAAGCATTCAATAGTTTTACTTTTGTTTATTATTCTATTTCTTTCCCCCTGTAGGAAATAAGTAACTCAACAGTAGCAGCTATTTGCATTAACTTAAGTTATTTCCATACTCCCCGTGGAATCGACCTTAACCTATAGTTGGGTTCTATATTTGACATCGACTGCTTTATATCTCAATTGCAAGGTGTAATTTGGGTGACATCAAATTTTGGAGCCGTTTTCGGGGAATACAACTAAGGCTTTTGTTAATTGTGTTTTCTTTAGTATTGGTTCGTATTTCTTTTTTTTATTTTTCTTTTGTTGTTTTTGTTGCTAAACAGGTCTTAGGTTTGTGCATGCCCGATACTAGAAGCCAAGGAAATTCCCTGGTTCTAATTGATCACTAACGTTAGCAGATGTTAAGAAACCTGAGAAGAATGGCCAACATCCAAGAGTAGGAAACCGTGGACCAAGCCACAGCGAGAATGTTGGCTGAAGAGAAAGCTCGGGCTAAAGATCGTGAGTTAGCCAGAGTTGCTGAAGAGCAGCGTCTAACTGCAGAAGCAGAGCGAGCTAGACATCCCAAAGGTTTAGACCACCAGAGACACTGGTATTTTGATGAGGATGATGATGCTGATATAGACGAAGCAAGTGCCACTGGAGGTATAGTCCCTTCTCCTTTGCCTGCTGGGGAAAAGTTTGACATTACTAGTGCAATGATCCAACTGCTCAATATGAAGGGAATATTTGTAGGTCATGCATCTGATGATGCCCACGCTTACTTGAAAATTTTTGTGGGTATATGTAAGGCATACAAACAATCGGGGGTGAGCCAGGATGCAATCAGACTGAGGTTATTTCCATTCTCACTAGGGAGTGAGGCAACAATGTGGTTGGCTGAGCTGCCGAATGATTCAATCACTACTTGTGGGGAACTTAAGAGAACTTTTCTTGAAAGGTTCTTCCCACCTTCCAAAGCGTTTCAGTTGAAAGATGAAATATGTAACTTCAGACAACTAAATTCGGAGGCACTTCACGAGACCTGGTTGCACTTCAGCAAAAAGCTAAAAAGTATGCCAAATCATAGGATTACAGATGATACAATGTTGGAGATCTTTTATAGGTATCTGAATGCCAACACCAAGGCGGTGGTTGATACTGTCTCTGGAGGAACCTTTATGAGCCACACTTATGTAGAGGCTGCTGAGCTGCTAGACAGGATCACCAAAACCAACCGATCTTGGCACACTAGAGAGTCGGATATTCCAAATGGTTTTTATGCGGTGGGTATGTCTACAGAAAAGAGGAGAAAAGATGAGGAGCATGATCAAGATATTACAGAGATAAATACCACTATGGGGTTGCTTGCCAAGCACTTGATGGGAGTCGGAGCAGAGAATGTAAATGTTGTGGGTTCTCAAGGCAAGGCCCCGAGAAATGATGGATGTGAATCTGAGTCTGAAGAGGAAGCTAACTATTTAAATGATCAGAGGGCGGGTTTCCGGACCAAACTCCAAGGGTACAACCAAGAATTTTTGCGTCAAGGTCAAGGGAACCAAGCTCGGAAATTCTACAAGGATAATAATTACAACCGAGGCCAATACCGAGATTATGGAGACTGGAACAAGCGCGAGGAGTTCAAAAATGATAGGAGCGGGCTGTATGTTCCTCCACGAAACTGTGAGCCAGATTCCAGTGTTTCAATAGTTGAAGACATGCTGTCCAAAGTACTCAAGTAGATGGAGATAATAGATGGCCATTTTAAGGAGCTCCGCACTAATATTTCTAGTTTAAATAAAAAGGTGGAGTTACATGTCGTGGCGATTAGGAAGATTGAGCAGCAGATGAGTCAGATGTCTGTTGCAATGAATCAGAGGCAGAAAGGCAAACTTTCCAACAACACAGTGAAAAATTCAAAAAATGACAGTCATTGCATGGAGGTCACTACTATGAGCGGGAAGGCAACAGTTGATTCTCCGAGGCCGGTTATAATTAAAGAGTTAGAAAAGCACGTATCAATGAATGATGACAGTGTAGCAGATTTCGGAAACCCAACATTGGTTGGAGATTCATATGTGAAAACTTCTCCAAGTAATGCAAAGGAGCAAGGAGTTTCCCATGAGAAGGAGAAGGAGGCACAAAAAAAACTTACATCGATCCATAGACCTTGTCACGCCCCGCCTTGGGGGGTATGACTGGCACCTGGTGCCCTGGTAGGACCTGGACTACTATCTGGTGAGCCTGCGCATAACTGGTGCTTGGCTAGCTCTATCTCAGATTTCTGTAAACAAAGGGCTATATAACGGCTGTAAACACACCCTCCGGTCGACTGGGCCTATAGCTACCTGTGAATGCAACAACAGCTAACCAGAAACATTCTCATAACAAGGAACCTATGCGGGCCGACAAGGCCACCATGTTGTCTAGTCATCTGAAACTCAAC